>JAJVSH010000022.1:1413170-1507765 GCA_021460005.1 Tetramorium alpestre | reverse complement strand
TATATATATATATATACATATATATAGATGACCTCCAACCTACGTGTAAAATCATAGTTCAATGTATTCGGCCAATCCTTCTTCCACAACATCCCACGGGGCTTTACTGACAAAGTCGCGAATACCGTGGATCATTCGTTTTATATATTCGCTCCAATCAAAATTACTCATATCAAATTTGAATATCTCGCGATCCACCGCGTTCATTCGTTCCCAGAGCTTGACCACCGTGTCATTTTTGAAGCACCATTGCTGCGTCATAAAATAGGACGTCGCCGAGAGATGAGCGTGTATTAGATCATAGGTCTTGTACCATCTAAAAATCAGAAAAAAATTCCAAGAATTATTAAAAAAAAAAAGCGTTATATATCTTGCGTCGTAACAATTTTTATGATTCGCTTCGTGAATCTTTCAGATGTGTCCGAGTATCGGCACCGAGAATTGCTCGAGGAGCATCTCGACATAGAGCTCTCTGAAGATCCGTAAAATGTATCCAAAAGAAAAAAGAGAGAAAGAAAATACTCGACCTTGGCTCTCGGCCGGTGAGAATAGCCGCCCCGTCCAGTATGACCGCGGGCAACAAGTGGAACAAGCACATGAGTATCTTGTGCACCCACAGTCTACTGTTCCAAAACATGCACTGCAACCGTATGTCCCTCACACCCGGTATCTTTGATCCGTGAGCGCGTACGTGTTTTCGAAACGTGTCCCAGGTTATCGGTCTCTGACGGGACGACACGTAATTGTATATCGATATCCTTTCCACGTCCGGCACGACGCCCGTTTCCACGTCCACTTTAAGTTCTTTCTTCATGTTTCTGTCCAACAAATTTGATCACTATTTAAATTGTAATTTTTGAGAACGTATCGGAATATTATCATCCTTAAATTTCATATCTTTATTGAAAGTAAAATTGTATAAACTTTTCACATGCGTTTCTGCGAAATGCATGTGAAAAGTTTATACAATTTTGAATGGCGTGGCATGTTGAAGAAATAATTGAAGAGGAAAATATGCTTAATATTGAATTTCTGAAATTGCGCGTTGAAAACAAATTAAAGATTAGAATATTTTTCCTGACAGAAATTTATTAGTATTATTATTTGTATATAGATTATTTCAATACTAAATTACATCCTTTCTATTTAGGAGCTCATTAGCATCGGTTGCTAATGTCCGCAGCCGCCTTAATAATAAAGCGGCATTAATAAGTAGATTAATGGGCTCACCTCATGCTGGTGTGCCAGGCGGCGGCGATCAAGCACGACGACACGTAATCGGCCGGTACGAAATCGAGGTTTTTGTCGGTGTGGCAATGTATCGTGCGCAATAGGCCGAGACTCGAGCTGACCAACAGACCAATAGGTCCGTATACACTGTTGGCCCAACCCATGATCGGCTCGTTCCAGGTCGACATCACGATAGACGGTCGCACGATGCACACTGGCATTCCGCTGCCGTATCGTAGCACCGTGTCCTCCGCGATCGCTTTCGTAAACGTGAACGTGTTGGGCCAGGCGCCGATCAATCTGCGTCCGAGTTAAAAAAATCTCGTGAATGATCGTGCACGCAAGATGGAAGGGAAATCATTCCCTTGCTTCGCGTTCTCCGACAAGGCAACGATGGATTGTAGAATTCAATCGACATTGTGTGCGAGTTCATACAGAGAAAAATGCTTCTTTATATTTAGTATATTGTATGTATGTACCTAATTGACTTATATTTGTTTTATTAAAAAAAAAGACATTTCATTGAAAAACTTGTTTGCATTAAAATATATTGTTTAACGGAAAAAATTTCATTTAAAATAATACTTTAAATACGTCTGATTCAAATAGGAGCATTGTTTGTTTCACTTATTATTTGGAATGACCACTAAACTTATAGACTTATACAAATAGACTAACTTTGTCTTTCAAAAAACACTTCAAAGTAAATATATGTTTTTTTAAAACAATCGTATTTGTTCAAACGTTAGTTTGGCTGGACTATTTCGATGATTAAATTTCTTTGACGTCAATAAAATTAATTAAATCCAAAGATTAAATTGCAAAGAAATATTTTTTCTATGCAAATTTAATTCGTATTAATATTTCATTACATTCAAATGACATGAAGAAATCTCCGTCTTATATAAGTGTTTTTATTTAAAACAATATCATTCAAACGAAAACATTTTTTCGTTGAGGTACTTACGACGGTGTAATAGCGTCCAACTTTTTATCATTTAGGATATTCATCAACGACAATAATTCATCAGTCTCCATTGGCGGGGGATAGTGTTTCTCCTCAATAGATCTGATTGGCGAATGAGCAAAAACCGTCGACAGGTGAACAAATGCCTAAAAAAGTGTCGTATCATTTTACAACTTATCGTGACGACTTCTTAACACGATTCTTACAATAACATTACGAAATCCTTACCTGGAGGTCCGACATCTCTCTCGCGAGTAATAATATTTGTTTCGTGGCCTGTACATTGACGTTTGCCATGGTACGAAGTCTTTGATTAGATCGTATAATAGTTGCGCCATGAAAGATAATGTTCGTGTCTAGCAATCTGTTTCGATCTTGCTGGGATAAGCCCAAGTTTGTCGTATCCAGATCGCTCTCAATCACTATCAATTTCTGTAAGAAATCCGGCTGCTCCTTCTTCAATTTCTCGTATAACTGAAACATACAAGTCGTTTTTTAAAGGCCAATGTAGCAACGATATGTAATCATACAATTAATAATATTATGTATGTAAATAATAACATGGAAAAATAATTATTGCCACAAAAATAGAATAATATTGATTTTATTTTTTGGACGAGTCGCTTTATCTTATTATATTAAGTATAGAATATTTATTTAGCTATTGTCTTACAGATTATTTTCTCCGATAAATATTAAAAAATGAATCTTACAGGCATCTCGACAAGTTGTTGTACGCGTTCGTGAGGATTTTTTCCATCTTTTCCTCTCACAAATATGTACAGTGTCATGATGTTAGGACAACATCTGTGCAACATTTGCATAAAGATAACGATAATTTAACAGAAAGTTTTTCGATGATTTTTCGCTTATTTGATAATAGATGTGCTTACCGTAGTAACTTCTCGATTAACAGTTTTCCCACAAAGCCCAAGCCAACTGTTACAAGGACTTTACGGCCTGAGAAAAATTGTGCTATTTCACTTTCCGTCATCTTCATCTGAGAGTCGCTAGAATGTTAATATCTTACAATTATTTTTTATTAAATGATTTATCGGATTTTTTAAGTTATTTTTCACTGAAATAAGAATTTTTATTATAAGCATAATTGCGTTATTAATTTGTGCAAAGGCACATTTTTTGAATTAATGATTTTTTACGATTTATTCTATTATTCATGTTTATATATTATGTTTATTATACGAGATTACAATATCTCAAATTGCTATGGCTATAAATGATGGCTGATATAGTGTAACATTGAAATACTTTTCTATTTGATTAGACATCGCAGTTGTTGAAAATGTTCGTGCTTTAAGAAATTCGAAATTCTCGATGTCACTCTTATCAATGTTAAACTTTGACTGTGAACTCGCGCTTTGCGGGACTATGAAATCTCATTGTGAATAATGTATTCAAACCCTGAAAAGAAAATGACAGTGTCATCGACAAGTTAAATCAAAGTCACACAATGGATATGCAAGATGACTCGACATTTCGGAAATGTACGTCTCAAGTTTCAACACTTGCTATGCTATAATTTGATTATTTCACATAGATAATTTCTACAGACAAGTACACACCAAAAATACTTTGATATAGGCAGTCGACACAAATTAGTGTTTAAATAATTAAAAAGTTTATTTCAAAATTAAAACAAAATGAGAGAATTAGAAATATCTTTATCACATTACTTTTATGTAAAATCAAAAGAGTTCATTATATGTATGTATACGCAAAGTTATTCAACTTCAAAATTATTTAAAAATATGATGTGATAAAACATAGAATAATAATAAATACAGAGTATCAGATTGTTCTTCCTTGATGAAAGAATAAACTGAAATGTTCATGAAATGTCGGAATCAAATAAAGAATTTACGCAGTTTAATTCCGAAAGTCAAATCGAATATTCATATACACCGCGAAAGCCTCAAATTTTAGAATAATATTTCTTTGGATTTAATCAAGTTTTTAATCTTTGATTTAATCAAGATTTTATAAAGTCAAAGAAATTTAATCATTCGAGTCTAATCAAATTAATGTTTGAATTAATAAACTTTAAATGAAATATTTTTTGAAAGATTTAAAATAAAATTAGTAAATTATTTGCATAATTCTATGAGTTTAATGGTCATTTCAATAAGTTAAGTGAAACAAACCTACGTTCCTGTTTGAACCAAATGTATTTAAAGTTGAATTTTAAACAATAGTTATTGTTCCGTCAATGATTTAATGCAACGAAACAATCAACTTTTTATTCAATAAAATAATGTTTCGTATAAAATAACATTTTTTAAATAAAACAAACACAGCATGTACATACAGATATGTTTTCTCTGTGTGTTTTCTACAAAGTGTCGAGTTTATATCGCAAAGACCAATGCGAGGTCTCATCAAAATCAGAATTTGCAAATTAATTGCCGGACTTTCACACAAATCTCCTATACGGCTGCAATCCCGGGACATTCAGGGTGCACGGGACGCGATATGGCGAGGCACTCTCGCGTACAAGTCTCGCGCGTGAAGTAATATCGCTAGAAGAGGCGTAGGTGCGCTATAAATGTGTAGCCGTCGTCCGAAGGCAAAGAAAGCCGTCGCGAAGAGGAAAAAGATAGAAGGCGCGGACACGCATACATACGCGCGCACCCTCGATTATACGGCAAATCGAAAGACGGAGAAGGAAGGAAGTAGGCGAGACTCGTTGGGTACGAGGGATAAGACGAGGGCGCAGGAGTGAGAGAGAAAGAGAGAGAGAGTATGTGAGGAGAGTACACGGGGCACATTACTCTCCCCCGGGGCCCGCCGCTCCGCCTCGACCTCTCTTGTCCCCTCCAGCAGCGCGAGCCACCGCTTCTCGCTTACCCCCTCCGGCGGTCACCGCCGGGGTCTTACGACGCAGCGGAGGGGTACGCGCGGCGCGTCACGCATGCCTCCTCGTGCTCTCTCACACTCGCTCCGTCCGCCCGCTCGCGTGCACGTGCGTCCTCGCCGCCGATTCTACCGATCTCGATCTCGATCTCGCCGATCATCTCCAGCGATGCCGATACGCGGTACCGTGTGACTTTGGACAACGTTGTTAGCATCGGGAGACCTAACTCTAGGACCTTCTACGTGTGAGCGATTTTTCCGCGGATATGTACAATTGTGTGATCCAAGTGCGCGATTTTCCTCGTGTCGGCGTAACTGTGTCGACCGAGTGCGCTTTGTCGTGAGAGCAGCGTCGCCGATACGAATCGGGAGGTTCCCCGCTATCGCAGCTCCGGGCGGGCGAACAAAGACAGCGGGCGAAACGCGATAACAGTGCGCGCCGATAGCACGCGACGTTAGTTGCTCGCTTCCGATTCTATTTCGATCTTCAGTTTCCATCTCCAGCGATGTGCATCATTATGTCGCGTAGACAGTGAATTGTTGATCGAACGCTAATCAGCCCGTCGTCACCCGTTCACCGACAGTGATTCCGCGAGACTCTGCGAGTGAAATAAAGGTCTACGTTTGAGCGCGCAAGAGCTTTTCGCTTCCCGGAAAAATCGGGACGATACAAAGAACGAGAGATAACAGCGTGCTGTCTTCTCGGAGGATCACTCGCCTCTCTCGAGCCGCCTCGCGTCAGTGACTTTTGGTCCCCGCGAGTAAATTCTGTCTGCTTCGCTCGCTGAAAGTCAAGCTTATTTACATCCCCTTACAATTTTTCTTTGCCCTTGAACGTTTTTGCCGGCCGATCCCGCCGCGTCGGAATTCGGCGTCGTGTTGAATGAAGTCTGTGTTTCATTGTACGAGATTCGCTGTTTAATCGCAAGATTATTCGAAAGGAATGTGACTATCTTGAGTGAATTCAGTCGCTCGCAGCTCTCATCTACGGCCGTGCCATTTAAAACGAGTGGCAAGGAAACTTGTGCGTTTCGTCTGTTACCTAAATAAAAGGTGTTTTGTATTATTTTGTTTCGAGCAGCGCAAAGAATGAAGATTCCGAAACCTTTATTTAATGAACCATTAGTCACATATGTGCTCTTTTGTACTTAATATATGGTTTCTTTGTTACCACGTCGTAACTTAACGTCATTAAAGACATCGACTTTACTTTAAGGATTGTCAAGAAATAGAAAATTTTAGTGCTGTCGAGAGGAAAAACAAGAGTCATATTGCCGTGAGGAATTGGATGAAATTTAACGATATTATCGCGTTGCGAAGAATATACATTGTAAAGTAAGAAAAAAGCCAAAAAATTCAAATAGTATTAAATTCACTTAAAATGGGGACTTTCTTCGAATAACTTGATATTAATAAGATCGAGTCATAAAATTTTTTATTTAGCAAAACTAAGATTTCCTTTAGTTTTTGATTTGAAAAAGTATTTTATTTTCTAATCGACAACGAATCTCGTCCTAAAATTGAAGATTTTAATCAATGAAATCGATTAATTTATAAATTCAAATAGCAGATAGCAAATAGCCAGTCGTTGAACCGAAGCGAATTATCGGTGCAATCATCTCGACGTCTCACGCGAGATCTATCGCTAATTTCTAACGATAACGACCCACGTGTTTGTTATCGATCTACGTGCGGCCAAAAGCAGACGACGAATCAAGCGAGAGAACTTTGGGGCCCGCAGGCCGCGTGCGCAGAGAACGCTCTTATCTCGATAATGGTTATCGAATAGACGAAAGAGAGAGAGAGAGAGAGAGAGAGGCGAGTCGCGGAGACTCTCGAGTCGAACAAAAAAGGAAAAAGAAGGACGTGAGAGAGGATCATCGTGCGGCAGAGGGCGACCTCGAGATAAGGGAGGACAGCAACGGGGAGGAGCCCGCCGATTGTAAATTATATTCACCCGCGTGCGTCGCGACTGCGGAAAAATCGGCCGGGCGGACGAAATAATTATTGTGCGCGCGTCCCGTCTCTCGCGCGCGCTCCTTTGTGCGCGCGTATGCGAGAACGTAGGGGGAAGGGTGGAGGATTAATCGCGCCATGCCGATCGCGACGTGAATCGAATGCGAGGTCCGCCGCGTCGTCGTCGAAGGGCGGAGAACGCGCCCGTGGCGCAGAGCGATCGGCAAAGTGTCGTCGCGGCGACCGTCCGCGGCCGAGCGGGGGGTGAAGGTGTTAGTGCTGGTGCCGGCGCCGGTGCCGGTGGTGAAGGAGTGGGACTTGTCATCTGGATGCCAGTTCTCGAGGGCGGAGTGCGAAAAAGGGCAGTGCGTAAAATGCGGATGAGAATCTGCGCCGCGACCAAGGAGTCCTACACGCTCCTCTCCAAGAAACGGTAAAGATACGCCTTCTCTCTGTCTAATTTTCCTTCTGACCATTAGTACGTTGTATCATGTATAAGACGGGGGGGATGTCTTTCGATTGCGCGGAGAATAATTGCGGATAGCTAATAGAAAATCTTCACGTCCGATTGCGCACGATCGCCCGCGATGAGCACGTGTGGGTTGCCTCTCATCTTCCGCGTCTCTCTCCCTGGACCGCGTTCCAGTTGGCGCACTCACGACGCTGGACGTTTAATAAACACCCGTATCCGCGTGCCGTGTTCCGATTTCCGTCAAACGGTGTCCGTTCTCTTTTAGCGATACGCTAAAAGTCGAGCGGCCGTGGTTACAGTTAGGACGACGTAGTACGACGACCGTACGAAAGCGGAAAAAGAAGACTCCGGCTGGATGAGAGGAGAGAGGGGAGGGAGAGGGCGAGTCGATCAAACCCGTAATCATAATTTACGGACGAAATATTTATGGACTGTCATTTCGTAAATTACCGCTTAAGATTACGGCTCGTTACACGGCGCGCGCGCGCGCGCGCGTGAGCGCGCAACATTGCGAGTGAAAGAGAAAAAAGAGAAAGAGCGAGAGAAAGGAAGAGCCAGGCCGGACCGTATAACGGATTCACTCTAACTTTTAACGACATCGCGCATTCACTGTGCGAGAAAAATGACGACACGAAACTTTACCATCCGTCGCGGATTCGCCAAAAATTGCATCTTCCCATGTATCGCAGTCAATTCGACGTCAGCTAGGTATTTTGGATAGCTATTTTGTAAAAATCTGAATGTCTGTTATTTATTTAAACATGAGGGAGGGTTTTCAGAGTTCTGGATATTTCATTCTCTAAATCTTTTTTATCTTGTTCCCTTTAATCATCAATTTAATATCAAAATGTTGTAATTTTTCAATTTATAATTTCCATTTAATTGAACATACGTTATTCCAACATGAAACAATTTTTTTTTAATCTGTTTTCAAAAAACTTTAGGGATGTCTTCTACCGCGGCACAATTCTCAAAAGAATTTTAGAAACATTTTTTTGTAAAATGTTAATTTATTCTAGTATATATATTATATATATTTATTTATACTTCAACATTACAGCCAAGAAGTTGGTTTACAATAAGAAACTTACCTTGCATACCTTTTCATCTATTCACACTATCCTTAAATTTACTTAATAAATAACTCTAAATTAGACTTAAACATTTCACAGCTTTATGTATCACAGTCGCACGTTTGTCTATCAAAAATTTCCATCTTCCTCTCTTTTTTCAATTTATCTTTTTCCTTACCTAATCTAATTAACGCATTTACCTTTTCTTTCTCGAAATCATCTTTCGACACTTTTCTTAACCTTTCCTGTTTACTTCTGCCTAGTTTTAAAAATCAATCTTTGGTATAAACCTATTCCTCCACAAAGTGCTTCATACTATCCCTCCCTTCCCTGCAAAATGCGCAACTCTTCTAACCAATATTTATTTCCTTCCTCCGCATATTTCCGCATCTTAATTTTATTTATTATTCTAGTATATTTTTAGATTAACTTGGCATACATTATTTAAAAATTATTGGATCCTATTACATCTTCATTTATCGCGATGCTACTGGAATCCTCGTATACTTGAGCAACATTTCACATATACGATCTCGCAACTAAATACGAATATATAATTTTACGGCGCTATTTTCCATACGTAAATCAGACGTTTGTGACATGTAATCACGTTTAGGAAAAAATATCCATAGGATACTCGACACCGAATGGACGAAATGATCGATACTGCATTAAAGCTTCTTCGTCTGTACAGCGTACGGCGCGCGATCGATTTACGCGGTAGCCTCGACTCGGGCGATTCGCCCGCGGGTAGGAATAACTTTGCTCGCGATCTTTAAAACATGCGTGAAGATAAATGCGACATGCAAGTTGCTCGGGAAACGTCGTCTCGCGATTGTTGCATGATCCGTTGCATATTTGCAAGTTCGATCCGAGGCGAAAGTCGTCGTTTAAGCCATTATGTCCACAAGGCGACGACGCGGCGAGATACGTATCCGCGCCGGCGAAACGGAATTATAATAATTTGTGGCGCGTCGTCATAAATATTCATTCGCACGTAGCTGTGTACTTCGGCTATTTACACAGCCACAGTATAGAGGATCCTAAACAACCCCTTAGAGATTTTCGGTATCCGATTACCATTGCCGGCGTAAGTACGTACGACGGATAACGACTGGCACAACTGTCTGTGTGCGTTTTATTTCGTTGGAGTGCGCGAGTGAATGCTTTACAGCTGTTCGCCAAGAGAGAATGAATTATTATCCTTTTTATTGCTAGACTAACACTTAATCGTTAGCATCAGCATAATTCGCCATTAACATGATCGGTGAGATTCGAGAGAAAGAGAAAACTTTGTATGAATATACTTTGGAAATGAATGGAAAAAGGAAGAAAAAAGAATAAATAAACGATTTGTTGAATATTTATGATTATAGCTACAACCAATTAAAATTAAACTGTCAACAAACCGATTGAGTAAATTCTATTGTAATTTATTACATTATAAAGTAACATTGTACAGAAATGTGTGTATGCATATATATTATACATATAATAATATCCGTAAATTGATTTAACTAATAATCTGTCGGGTAATTTAATTTATTTTTATAAATAATCGCACATGTTTTGCACTTTGTTCGCAGCGTGATTGAATAAGTTTCTTTCAAACTGCAATGCATTCATTAAATTGAAATTGATCTTAATGTTGATCTTAATTTATTGTCATGGTACTTAATGAAGAAGCATACAAACGCAAATATCGCAGCGATATAAGGGATAATTGAACGATACATTGAATGCATTACGAGGAATTAGAAAACTATTGAAAGCCGTGAAGCCGTCCCTGCTAATACTGATTTAGTAGTAGGAAGGGGGGCCTGAGAATGAGGCAAAAGGGGTGATCCCTAGGGGGATGCGCAGGTATAAAGGCAAACATCGTTCTCTCGTTTCGTGATCCGAGATGACACGCGATCGCTCCGATGTAACTTTCGAAAACAATTTTGCGCGGAATATTTATTGCCCGGGGGAGATGGAAAAATGGATGAACAAAGTTAGATACGCGAAACACGACATACATTACAAGCCTTAAACTTGCTAAATAACCCGCTCTCTCTTTCTTTAAAAATTTATGTGTTTGTCTAAAGTGATAATTTTTTTCTGCTATTTTTTTTTACATGCACGGGATATTGAAATTTTTTATGATCTATATCACTTGTGCTTACATTGCTAAGGATACAAATTGATGCAGATGTAATAGTTCCTCATGTCATAATCGATTCCTATTTCAAAGCGTGTTAGCTAAATCTAGGTTTATGACTCTAAATAAAGATCTTTTTTTTTTTACTTTTTTTCTTCTAATATATTCGTAATAAGCTTGAACGTGTACGGTCGAACGAGGGTATTAGAGCACTGTCCTCGTAAATGCAATCCTGATGCTGCGATTGACACGATAACATATACTTTGTGCAATTACCTCGAACAGTTTTTTTTTTTACGTTTCATTAATTCCTAAGCGGCTTCGATCGTCTTCCTAGTATCCGACGTTTGAGATTGCACTCGCGAATATTTTCCCGATGAATCTCCGTCCGTGCCGGATGCGGCGCGTCTATAAAATCTCGTATTCATCCATCTTTTTTATTCCATTTCTTACTTGATTCGAGTCTTTAAAAGAAATTGATTCAAGACACTTATCTTTCTCATTTAATATATCGAGCAACATTTATTCCAGCTGAAACTTAATTATTGAGATATGAAAGTTGAAAATTAAGTCACATTAACGTAATATATTGAAAGTTTCCGAGACTAGTAGGATATCTCTGTGAATTTTTGAGCTGAAGAGAATTTTCTGTTCAAAATTCACGCCATGTTTCTTTGAGTAAAAATAACAAGACAGACACACGGCACACCCCGTATATTAACACGTAATTCGAGAACAAGTAACTGTGTGTTCGCGATATCTCCGACTGTCCGCTCGCTTCTTTCCTCTCTATCGTTCCGCTCTTACTCTTCTCTCTGCTCTCATCTCATCCTCCTTGTAAGTACGCGTTCGTGCGTGTTGCAACTGCCACGCTACAGTCGACGCGTGTCGTCTTTTCTCTTTTTTTTTTCTCTAGCCTTTCCCCCGTCTTCTCTCGGGATTCTTCTAATAATGAATCAAAGTACTGTATCACGTCCTACGGACCATATAGAAGCAATGTTCTGGGTCGTATTAGCGACTGTTTGTCGCCATTTTAATTATTTTAATCGCCCCGTAAAATTGATCCCATAAAGTTCCTAAATACATTAGAGACTGACGCTTTTACGTTAATTATCTCGATATTCAACAATTGCTCACATTTTTAAAGTAATCAGTTTTAAATGCAGTTATTTTATCTTCTCGTAATTCTACAATCGCTTAAGTAATTATACAGTACTATTTATTGTTTTGTAATTACATTTAATTACTATTTTTGTTTCGGATATCATTTTTTACAGAAAGTAGAGATACTGAGAAAAATTAAAAGAACGCAAATATATTTCCACATAAATAATGCATATTTTTTTAATTGAAAAAAATAGCATATTAACAAGTTGTAAGTAGGAAAGAACTTGCGGCGCTTTGAGATCGCGCATCTAGTTTGCGGTAAAGATATCGGAGGAGATTAGTTAATGTATCGCGGCAATAGATTTGCGATTGAACAAACGCTCTTATTCTCTAGCGGAAAAATTACGTTGTTAACGGTTGATGCGCTCGATCTTTTCCATTTCTTACGCCTAGCCGACGTTTCGCTCGGAGAATTATCGGATCATCGCGCCGGAGTGGCGAGTACAGTTATGGAAATGAATGCCCAGTCACAGCGGCTTATAAACGTGACTTATGGATACTGGAAGGATAGTCCTTTCACAAAACACTCGTCCGGTATACTAATTGTAAGCAATACTAAGCATGATAAATATAAATCGATAGGTGCAAATCAGGAGCAAGGTGCTCAGCGTGAAAAGCAATATGTGCCACATCACGAATCCTTTAATTAACGCGAAAAATGCCTTGTCATATACCGCAATGAAATTGGTCACGATTCACGGATATAAATTTATTGAATATTTTTATATCGCTTTTATCAACCAATTTCTCTCGGTAAATTTTATCGCTTTGGTGCGCTAAATTTATCGTTTTTGTGCGCCGTACGTGCCACTTCTTTGAATATACATGTATGTATAACGATAGCAATAGAAAGAACAGTTAACAACGTAAAGGCAGGAAGTAATATTTTATAGGATATGTTACATTTTTTTAAATTTTGTTATAACTGTATTTAAATCTTCGATACCGTATTAAATTTCATCGCTGCTTTAAAGGCGGATCCAGACGAGCCAAATGAGCGCGAATGAGCACGAACAAGTTGCTTGAATGAATACTAACGGCGGTAGTATTCGCACTCATTGAAGCAACTTGCTCATTCGTGTTCGTTCGCACTCTTGATTGGTCTAGATTCAGCCCTCAACCTTTAAGAGAATACCCTCAGCAGCGCTTGAAACTTCTGATACTCAACACTACACGGCGAATTCCGGGAACGGCGATATCGTCGTCGCTGTTATTACACAATGGACCATTCTACTTCATTATTCCTCGTTTCCGCGAATGCCCGCTCGTGATACCGATAACGCCGCGATGCAATAAAGTTAAGAAGGACGCGGGCGTGTTCGCATCTGTACTGCTCTCGGCGAGTGTCTAGCGGAACGAGAAGCCTGCTACTTGAGTTTCAAGGATGTGATAGATATTCCGACAATTCCAGGATATCTTTTAATTAATTGCGTCTATTTGTGCTTGTTTCTCCCCTGCTCATCGTTTCAAATTATCATTCATTTTGTATTTATATATCATTTTGAAGGCTGATTCTATTTCTCTAACGGAACGGTATTTCTAATTTCTATAACGGGCAATTATCGAGGGCAGAAAAGTTGTTAATAACTATTGATGATAATCATTACACGCATCTCGTAGTGAGCGTGTAACTTTGCAATTAGTTGGCAAAGTGGTTCGTTCGGTAGCATTTACTCACTTTGTAAGAGGAAAGGAGAAAAAGTAAGAGTAAACAGAGATAACTTCGTGTTCATCAGCGATACACTCGTCATTAAAGCCACCAATCCTTGAAAGAGTAACTAGGACATAAATGCAACAACGTGGATACAAAATGACCATCTTCGTAACCCGTTTCTTATCGTGTCGGTAGAGCGTTATGCAAATTGCCCGAGAACCAAGTTTTAGACTCGATGTAATCTGTCGACGATTTTTCTTTTCTTTTTTTACTGTCGCGAGACATTATGTTATGGAAATGACTCATTTATTGCAGCCTTTTAAAGCGTTAACAGTGAGCGATAAAACACATGCGAGATATTGTACAATGTCTCGGTCTTCGAAAGTCAAACAGAAATTAATAAATTATCGATTAAGATTTCTTGAAAGATTTAAAAAAGTGAAAACGTGAATTTAATTATATATTTAATTTAATATTAAATGAAACAAATTAATGTCTTGTTTACAAGGATAAGTCTATAATTATACGTACTCTTTTTTTAAAATTTATTAAAATAACTAGAAATGACGTTTTGCAAGCGTCTTATTTCGTGACACAGTCCCTTTTCAATGCACTTGGTGCAGCATCTCATAAACTTGTTTATACCCTCAGTAAAAGAATATTTTTGATGTATCAGTTACGCGTATGCATTACTTCTTTTACATTTTGGCAAATGATAACCCAAAGCACTTTTGAATGGATCAAAGATAATAATTTGAGAGCGAATAATTACCGTCTACTGAACTGTCACTTGAAGATGCTAGGAGCATTCAATTTGCCACTTACTAAAATGTGAAAAACAAAACTATTACACGTATAGTTGAGAGATTAATTAAAAACGATTTTTTTATGATATAAATAATTTCGAAGGAAATTATATGTTAATTTCCTTATTGTTAATAAATTTTAAAAATAAAATGTGGATAATTATTGAGAGCTACTCTTCTACACAAACTGGAGTAAAAATATTCGAACAGAACTATGAAAAGATATTGTTGACATAAATGTATAATTTATATCATTTATATGTATAATTACCGATGTCTATAATTTTAAATATTTGCGATAAATAGCAAAGATATTTTAAATGTGGAAGTAAAACAATGTATAGGTACCTCTTTTGAAAAGAAATAGCTGACACTTATCGCATATCTTCGAAATTGACTAGTCTTCAGTTATAATTGAAATTTTTTCCTGCTACGTTCACCACGATTTATCGATGTTATTTATATGTGCAGCGATAAAAACGACGTATTAGCCCGGCGCCTATCTTCCGCTTTATTAAATCTTGAGGCTCTCTATTAAATCTTAATTGACTTGATAGCTGGTGCTTCTTGATGATAACCGTCAGGACTCAGATAATACACGCCTTAATAACGTTTTATCGTAACTTCGTAAATCTCACAAAATTATTTTGTTCTTCTATAAACGATATAACACCGGACTTAATTTGGACATACAGACAGACAACAATAGATATATAATTAAGTAACGGCTCTGAACCGATTAGATAAAGATAAGGATAAATGTGCTGTAAATCGCCCAACAAACGTACAGCGCAAAGATTATAACGACAAAAAAAAACGTTTGCAGTATCGTGTATATTTTATCACGAGAATCAGCAATTATTACGCCGACAAACTTTCGTCACGCTTCGAGGAAGTATCGCATACATATGTGCACACATGGATATTAATACCTCCACGTGTTACGTCCACGTGGTCCGAAATCCCCCAAACGGTCGCTAAATCGTCCTCTACCGAGAGATCTCTATATTGATGGTAACAAGCGTCGACCCCCTGGCTCGAAGAGGACTATTGAGAGGGTAGATTATCGGAAGTCCCGTACAATCAATGGGACCACGATGACTGGAGGTCATCGGGGCAGGGGAGAGATGGAGAGAGTGGACAGGGGACGAAATTGGAGATTATGTCGAAAACGCGTCGCCCATCGTTTTCTGATATCTACGTTCATACATGTTTACAGACGTGATTTCGTGTATGTTTCGTACGTGAGTGCACACGAGTGTGTCAAGAGTTCGTCGTAACGCTTTGGCACGCGATCGAACCGGTTTCGCGAGGATAGCGTAATTGCGATTTACGCAAACCCTTCAGTTCCCCCCCGGTCTTCGACGAACGGTGGATATGAACGGGACGACGATTTATTGGATTTACACGATCACTAGGAAAATATTTCGCGGCGTGATGATATTTTACGGGATTAACGGGCCAATTTGCGAATTAAAACTTCAATGTCTTAATTATGTCGATAAACTCTTATTTTTTGACTAAATAATATTCTAAGAAATCGATCAAGTTCTCTAATTTATAATTTCATATTTAGGATTATAAGTTATTAATTAGAATGTATTATTTTATATACACAATGTAAAAATTTGTAATAATTTTTAAATGCTAAATTTTTAAATCTGAGTTTTTCTGAAAAAGATGGACGCATAGTGAAATTAATTTCAGACGACATAAAATTATTATTTCTTATCTATCTATAAATAAATCATAAATATCGAAACTATATTTTAATATTATCATTTAGCATCTGTGCTCTCTCTCTCTCTCTCTCTCTCTCTCTCTCTCTCTCTCTCTCTCTCTCTCTCTCTCTCTCTCTCTCGATACCAAGAATGCTTTGTACGTCTAGAAGGTTGATGCAGACTCGGGTCAAAGACGAAGCCGAGGCGAGGCAAAAGAGCCTTCTGGACAGGAAACGAGCAATTAAGAGGCCAGAGCGACCTTATCTCGCGCGAGCAGCATGCGAGGCGGCTTCTGATACTGTATGAGGACGGATAGGAGCAAGGGGGAGCTTTAAACGCGTACGAGAATCGGCACGAGACGTTCCTCGTCTCGTAAGATCGTCATCGGAATGCGACGAAATGACGGTAGAATTGGTGATTCACTGCGGTGTTAAATATTTGACTTTTCAATGAAAACTTTTAGCTTGTAAGCGCCCTAGATTGTTTATCTACATCAGCTACTTTCACAATTATATCGCTTATATCGGAATTGAGGAAACGTTAAATGAATAAGATATTGAATTATTGAATACATTGAATTGCCCAAATTGCATTGAAAAAATTTGAAATATTTTCAATCAGTGAATCATATTGTCTTTTTTATATTTATCTCTATCTACGATTATTTTTAATGAATTAGAGATGAGCAGTAGATGAAAATTAAATTTTTTTAAACTTGACTGATATGTATGAATTATATTTTTACTTTTGTATTTTGTTTCTCATGAATTTAGTGAAAATATACATTTTTAAAGAAGATGAAAGTGATAGCGAAAGAAATATTTTAAAGTTGTGTTATATACACAAATATACTTGTGAATCGTATGTTCTTTATACTTTTCTTGAATCTACTTTTTTTCTCTTTTTCAATTTATCCGATTCTTTTCGAGAAACAAACTATAAGGAGTTTATGCGCGTTTGTGTGTAATTTTTATAGTCCAAAAATTCAACGCCACTATTCTTCTGGTTGGTTTATGCGAAATTTTTTCGCAGGAATGACATTAATTTTACTGAAGTTCATATAATAGAGCTGCAACACGCGCCGCTTGTTTCCTTCTGCATATATGCTTTATTAGATCAATTCAATTACCGATGCCGATATACGAAATAAGAGAGGGAGGAGGGGGCGAGAGGGGAAGAGAGAGATGTGTTTGCATCAAACCGACGTTATCGAGCACGTAATCTGTCTGAATGGAATCGTACGCCGTAACCGCAATTCCGTCACATGTGGAAGCTCCGGCATAATGGCCATGTCGGGGGACGGTTCGAATGGCATACGTATATTATATATATATGTGTACGCCACAATGGTAATCGGAGGGGTGTGTGGGACAGTGGGCACTTTGTGAGTCATGCGTCATCCATTCTGTGCTATGCGCACCCCTCTCGAGATCATCATCGAGATGCACGGGTCTTGCCTTCCCTCCCAGGGCGCGAGGTTTGGCCACGTTTCTATCGCTTCCGCGCAGGGGTACTTTGCATTTTTTTTTTTTTCCTCTGCTTACCCTTTAATTATGTCTAGACCGCTTGTCCAGCTCAATGTGATATTATACTCCCATTGATCGTTTCGAACGCGCGAGGAGAATTGTAAAACGTAAGATAGGTATATACGATACATATTTATTTAGAGAGGTTTTTATTTTTATGTTTTATAAGATTCTTAGAAAGTCAATGCCCTCTTAAGATATTTGTTAGTTTCCGTTCTGCTTCGCTTCGTCACGCTCTAATGTCACAGAAATTATTATTTTTTTTTTATAATACTTTTCTTAAATTTTTGCAAATTTATAATTCTTGTATGCTCATAATGGATTTATCTCTTCAGACGGGTAAACAACTCTTCTATCGATTTCGATGGTTTTGACAGAAAACTCTCCTGAATAATTTAATCTGACACGCACGATAAACGTATACCTACAGTGGACAAGCCTGGATTTTACGTAATGAACCGGAAGAAGAGAACCCTTTTTAAGAGTATCTGAGTAACGAACAGACGGGACGAGGGAAGGGTGGCGCGATTCATCAGAACTTTAGTTGGACCCAACCCCCGAGATTATTGCCACCCGATAATTCGTTCCGAGAGTGCCTCTCGAAATCGTATTTTATCTATAGCGCCAACGACCAACGGTTGGACTATCCGTTATTTGTTCACGACTGCAACACGAAGTCAAATATCAATTAGAGTCAAATGTCAACAACGCGCATAACGCGTTTATCAATTTTCATCCTGCATTTTGCGCAGCTAGTAAACAAATCCTTTTCGACGACGGCACTGTTTTGCGTACGTTATACGTTCGTTTTATTATTAAATGCCTGTTGTTTTGCTAACGATCGGAAATATAATTGCGCGAATTAATCCCCACGATGGTCATTGTAGATTAACACTTTAATTACGGTATCAAAACCAAGTGTTTCACATAAAGCTGTTTTTCACTTTATCATTTTATGTCTTTAAAACTGTTTAATGTGTTATAAATTAAATTCAATTATTAAATTGTCTGTTTTTCATTTTTATATTAGTACATGTATGTAATTTATTTCAGTATTAATTTATGCTTTTTCAATATTATTTCATGCTTTTTTTTCATTTGATATTCTTTTCATATTTTTTGAATTTACGACACAGTTTGCCTCACTTAATTATCCAGTATTAAAGTTTGCTTATGCGAGCGTAATTTTTATTAGCTTTCTTGCTTCTATTTTTAAGATATTACGGTCGAAAGTATGTTAAAGTCGGCAAGCGTCAAAATTAAATTATTAAATTATACGAAAGATGTACAGACCCGCAGTATATTTTAAAATCACTGCCAAGATTTTTCCGCACAATCTCATTATCTTCAAAAATTAAAAATGTGCCTTTTTATGAAATGCTAAAACAGACCTAGTTGTAAAGTTGATCCGAACCGTGAAAACAGTTAACGCGATTAATTAGGAAATACTCCGCTTAATTACCGAAATACTTGGTATCAAGTTCCGAAAGGTTTATACCGAGATGGAGAGCAATGCGCGATTTGAACGGAAAATCCGCGCAGCGCGTAAAGTTCGAAATTGTCGGCTAAACTATGTGGAAATAAGCATGCGTACAGCGGTATAATGATAGCCGGCTTCGTTTATGCAACCATTGCACACAGAACCCGCGACGCAACGGTGGGGAACGAGAAACTTACGGCGGTGCGTTGGGCTTACCGATGTGCGTCGGCCGATAGCATCAGCCGCCACGCGCGCATTTAATCTTCAACCGGCGATCGCGGGGAGGCGAGAAGAAAGNAAGAGATGATATACATTTAACGATATTTTTTCTATTTTTCAAGCGGTGACTGCTTACAAATTAATTATCTTTTTCCGTGATTTATATTCATCGTTCGACTTCCGACGAAATCAAATAATTCTCGAATAGTTAGTTTTGTCAATGAATGATTTGTTACGAAAATCCACATAATTTAATCTATAAATCGATTTAATGTACAAAATTCACGTAAAAATATTATTGACACAAATCTAACCCATAAATAATTTTTCTGTTTTTAATTTTACATTCTCATATCGGTCATATTTCATTTAATACTGTTTATTCTTTTGTTTTTGTTATCGTATAATCGTGCAGCATAATTTTTAGCAATTCTCCAGAGCAATTGAAACATAAATATATAATTTTTCTCATTAAGCGTGTCACACTCCGGTGAATTATTCGTTCGAGAGTTTTCGAACGGATTTAATATTCGAGGTTTCGGGGCTTAACGGAACGGTATAACGATTCGCCATATGGATAGGAAGCAAAGCGTAAATGACCGCGAATTACACGCGCATTACACGATCATGAATCGGCGCGCGTCTTCGATCGAAATCGGAGCGTGTCGATGCAATCTTGTCGTACTTGAAACGTCAGCGGGTATCAAAGCGAATTACCGTCGTATATTGTGGGCGCGTGCGACATGTAAGTACTCTAATTCTAATCCCGTTGGCATATGGACGTACCGTTGAATAAACCGGCCAAGCGTGGACGCGGGCGACCACCACAAATGGCGCGCACGCGAGCCATTTACGTGAATCACATCGAGCGAAATTCAGCACGGGTCCGGAAAATTAATTAAGGGATACCGAAGAATTAAAAGAATACGGAAATCCTTGGGATAAATGTGTCATCATACAATTTGATCTTTTCTACATATATCTGCTTTTATGTATGTGGAGCCTACTATTTTAACACCGATTACGGACAGACTTTTCTGTAGAAAAGAGTGTTCATGGCAAGATATTCATAGTGAGCAAGTATTCATTGCTTTCAATTCAAGCTTTATTCCATCGAGGTAGCAATCGAATAAATTTTTGATGGGATTTAAATTCGGTTCTCTTAGTTTTAGCTCATAGAGTAGTAGCGCACATTTGTTTGCGTCTCAATTGTCTCAATATAAAAAGTATTTTATTCTCAATCATATATCTAATAACTTTCTTCAATTTCTTATTTTATCTACACTGCACATAAACAAGTTACTCATCAGTTTCAGATTCGTAATTGTTTAATAAAAAAATATTTGTTTTCTTTTATCTCTTTTATTACTCTCAACAGTTTGGAGGTTGAATTTTTGAACACTGTATACATTTCGTACTTTTAAAATATTTTACGTAAATTTTGATCAATTATGTTGTACATATAAATTGTATTACATGTGAAATTCTATATATACCTATAATAACCCTGTTAACTTGTTAAAAGTTTGATAACCATCTATTCAATAAACGACAAACGAATTAATTTACGTAGCACATGACTCCAATTAGTTCTCGTATAACGTTTGCGTCTCAGCGGTATCTCACCTCAGCCAATTAATCTCATATCTGACATTAATTCGCCCGAGGAACGAGCCTTTTCACGCACGTGACGAATATGAGGACTATTTCACTGGGCTTACTCCCCCGCGTATCTCGATGGAAACCAAAGATAGGTAATCCACACCGCGTGCTGCACGCTCCGTGTTGCTCGCTTTAGCCCTCATTGTAGGCGATGTCATCTGCTGCGAAAAACTGCCTAGTAAGATATCGTTATGCGTCGCCGCAGCCGCGCACGCAATCGCAATACGATTCTGTGTTTATGACGACCTGGCAAGCATTTGTATTCGACTCATTCGTCCGATTTGCATCTCTTCGTCGGCGAACCGGAGCGTTGCTCGTGAGACTGATCCTGTCCACGAGTCGAGTATAGAAATACATGGAAAAAAAAATTGCTATTTGCAAGAAATTTTTATTTAGTCCCAATAAATGTTTTCAATATTTGCAAAAAAATTATTTTTTTATTTTAAAATATTACATCTATTAATAGGTAATTAAAATTTTTGTTTGCAATTATATAAAACCTATCCATTAAAATAAAAAAATAATCAAGTAAAAGAATTTACTTGCTTTTAGTAATTTTTTTTGTATGAGATATGGACGCGTGCATCTCCCGGTTTTTGAAAAGGAAAATGTTTGATTGGAAGAGCCTTTGCCCTTAATCGCACTAGAGCACGGGGCAGGAATACGTATGCGATTTTTGTGCGCGATGCAGAATACAGCACGAACATCCGTTGAAGAATCAACATGCAAAATACGCAATACAGTGTAAAATTGCAGACGGAATTTCGATCTCCCGAGCGGAATACAGAGAACACTCGTAAAACTATAAATAGGATTCCGGTCTTGGATTCGCGAATCGCAAATTGCCTAAAGTGGGTTTAATGGGCCGGCTAATCGGTTCCGAGTACTCCGAGACACGAGGGCCCCGCTAAAGGAGACGCTGTTCCTTTTGTGCTATTTTTCCGGCCGTGTCGAACGTCGATCGTTCGTTGGCCGCGGTGGGAAACACATGCGCATAAATGCATCGTCGTCCTTGGAGCTGTGCGGCGGTGATAATGCGCGTTACACCGCGCGGCGCTTTGGCACGTTGAATCGACAGCGAATGTTCTCTCGAGTGTAGAATTTCGAGGGTTACTATTGAGAGATAGGAAGGATGAGAATAGAGAAAGGAGGCGTGAATGCTCTCTTTGTCGGCATGCAAATGTCAGCGCGACACCGCGCTAGGGTGCAGCGGCATTATGCCCGATGCACAATATCGAAGTGCTTATAATAATGGTAATGAGAGGAGAAATACGGTCCATGCAAATGTGCAAGGACTAGTCCGCCGTTAGACACGTGGGCAGACTCCCCGAATCTAGAAGCGAAATGGGGACTTGATCAAATTTAGAAACCAAATTGTCTTTCAAATTAATTAATCAGTTTTTCTCTCTTTCGCTATTATTTCTTAGCAATCTGATGATATATTAAATTTAAAAAATATATCTTAATACTACATTTTAATATTACATTTTATTGCGATTTTATGTAAATATATTATGATTCATATTTAATACATAGTATTCATATTAAAACGTAGTCTTATTAAAATAAAAAGTATTTGATCTCGTGACGAGGTACTCTAAAACGAAAAGAAAAAAAATATATATAATATTATCGCGACTTGTTTACGTGACTCGATGCACTCGGATATATCGGTTCTTATTTCCAGTTATTGCTGCTGCGTCCCTGAGAGACATATCTCCCCGAGCTCGTGCACTTACGGGGTGTCGCGTATTTTTCTGACGTTGGAGACCGGAGGTAGCCGTCAACGTATACACGTAGCCGCGACATATGCTGCCTCGCGCATATATCACGTCTCGTCAACCCCTCGAGCAACCGGACCCCGGGATCCCCGAAATTACGAGGGAGTCTGTTTATTATTTTTCTCTCTCTTCCTCTCGTCTCTGCCCTCTGTCCAAACACATGACGCCACGCAAACGGCAATAATAATCCTCGTTTAATTGTTTTCTCAGCACGATGCGTATTCTCTAGGGAGGATAAATAAAGCGACGGCGGTTTTCCGAGACTATACCGAAAGAAAGTAATGTAGAGGATATTTCCTAATTGAAATTTAACGAATGTTATTTCACGAGATATTTAATTCAACTGATATCATTATTAGTCACATCGATAAGACTAGTGATATCTACCTTATATAAATTTCAGATGATTTTCAAAAAACGTTTCGTTTGTGATTTCTTAAAAATAAAGATTCTTAAAGATTACCTTGTGTGCTTGTGAATAATTTTCTAAATAAATTCCGCACAATAAAATTTAGATGTTTTAACAATTTGAATATCTTGCACAGCCACATATGCCGCTTTCGCGGAAACTCCATACGAATAAACAAGGAAATCTCGGATTACGGTCGCGCAAGGTTGGGCGGGAATATGTCTCTCTTCTTATTTGATCCTCGCCTCATATACCACTAGATGCAAAAGGCTTGCAGTGATTCTGCGTTACGATCAGACGTATTCTGCACTATGTAGTTTGAAGTCCAGCACGTGGGTGTGACAGAAGAGTACGCAAATAGGACGTTTAAGGGCTTTTAGATCGGAATATTTTCCAGAACAATTCCAGATTTCGACGAAACGTCCCCATTGTCTTGATTTAAGATAAAGTTTTTATTCGAATTTTACTCGTTTAAACATTTTTTTTTTTAAATTAAAACAAACAATATGCATAAATATCGAGTGGTAAAATATCGTTTCGCAATTTATAGAGTGAAACGTTTGATTATTTACTGCCTCGATTGGAGATGTGTATACTGAGTAAAAAAAAATCACTTGGTTGACAAATGATAATCGTCGTATAGCGAATATTCTCGATATAGTGCATTCGCTGGCGCTCGATTTATTCATCGAGAGGTGACGGACGATCGTTCGAAAATCAGTTGGCGATGGAAGAATAGAGACACTGTCGCTAATATAGGCATATCATAAATCACGGTGAACCGATAGTGTCAACGTTGATGCACCGCCGCCGATTTATCGATTCGTCGAATTTCCATGCCGCCGTGAAGCTGTCGCAGATAAAGCTAGGGGAGAAAGACAATCCCGATGATTTTTCGACAGGGTAAAATCAAACGAAGGCCCTGTGTACATCTATATTTGCAAACGAAAGTACAATGTGATATAGATATCTTGTCGAACAATCATAAGAATATTAATTTTCTGCAACAGGAAATCTCTTACATTTGTAATTTATAATTACATTTGTTTGTAATTAATTTTTTGTTTATTTTTAATGTGTAATAGTTTTACTTTTAATGGTAATTATATTTCAAATACGACAACCCTTCCTCCTCGACTTGTATTGTATTGCTTTATGTCGTTATCTTTTTTCGCTTTAAATCGCATTAAAAGTACCGTCGTACTTGTACGATGGTCGGATTATCTATCGCGTTTACACGAGAAACAGGTACACGTAGATCGGATTTCTACAGCCCAGTTGCTCATCGATACAAAGGGAGTACCCTCACGTGTCCAACTCTTTTGCTGCATGCCAAGTGGGTACGAAAGAGACAAAAAACCCGTTACGAATGAGAAAGTAGGAATAAATTTGAAATACATAAATGAATAATATTAATAAAAAAAAATTAGATCGTATAACTTACGAAGAGTTTTCGAAAGTTGAGATGGAAGTAGTTTTTCAAGGGAGTAAAAGGTGGTCCGAATAGCCATTTGGGGAACTAGACAGGGAGGAATAGAAACAAAGAGGAAAAATTTCGGTCGCACATCAATCACGGATGTCTGTGAGAATGACAGTGTGCGCGCGCGCGCGCGCACACACATGTGTATAAGCGTGTGGCGTATATTAACATATTCATGCGTGACAAACTGCGCGCAAGGACCTCTTCCTGGACGCATCTGTCCGTCAATCTCCGGGGACTCCGGGGCCCTTTCCGCATCGTGAAAAGTGTGAAACCGGACGGACGAGGCTGTCGAAAAAAACCGAGGGATATTTATTTTTTGCTCTACTCTCGGCTCATCGCGTGCTCGATAGAAATGAGATGCCGAAGACTAAATAATAAAAGGGTTAAATTTCGAACTGTATTTAAACGTTGTAATTAATAATTTAACATTGTTATTAATAATTATTTAATCATTTATGTTATTAATAACTAATTATTATTAAGTCATTAAAAATTATTTAAACATAATTATAAATTATCAATATTTACGTATCAAATAAAGTACATATTAGAACTCCAAGCCACAATGGACAAAGTATCGTTGTGCCCAGCGATGATATTTCTTCGAGATTTACTGCACCCGGATCGATCGGAGCGACGTATCGATCAGATAGATCAGGTCTGACCCAGCGGCCAATGTATTACGTAACGGAATTCATATGGGAATGCATAAGAAACGCGTGCACGTCGATCAGTCGACGAAGATACATGCGACGCGTTAGTTCTGCCGACGTTATCAACTAAGGGAAATCGGTGATGTAATTAATTTATTCATATATAAATGGATATAATCGATATAGTTTTTTATTTTATACAAAATTTAATAAATATATTTATATAAACATTATACATAATATATACAAGGTATTCCAGAACAACTTCTCGTGTGAAGGTAGAATGGATTGAGATGAGCAAAAAGTCTCATAAAATTCGATATAGCTCAAGCGGTTCGACGGCTTCTCTCATATCATTTCTGCGCGCTCTCATTTGTCCGATTGTAATAATTAATATTTCGATTATTATTGCAAAAATCAAAACGATGAAACTTTTAGAGTTTATTCATTTGAAATTACAGTCAAGAAACGGGACTTGCTTTACAATGTTTAATCCTTCATATTTAATACCTCATTTATTCTTTCCTATTATGTTTTATCCTACTTAATAAATATAATGTAAAATTAAATAGTACGCGCAATTAATGTATAACTGTTTATACAAATAATACGGATCAAGGAAACTTGGAACGTAATTTCAATCGAGATAGAGACCGGCCATTCTCGCTTAAGTTATGTAATTACATGTCAATATATCGAAAAAAATAGGACATTGTAGTATCTTACCGTTAATTTATTGAATACGGACAGAGCCGTAGATACAAATCAGCGCAAACGTTACTTTGTACACGCCTGCATTCTAGTCGGTTGCACATTTTTGTCGAAAGTGATAAACCCGTTGTATTTACTAAATAAAGACAACCACGCGATAACTTTCACGAAATAAAATTCTTGCTTGGGCCCGGGCACGATTTATCGGGCGTTAATCGAGTCACGCAAATTCTCGGATCACTTTATTTGCCTAGCATGTCTCTCGGTAAATACAATTCTTCGAGATACACGTGACAGATGATTCTCTCAGCTCTGTGAAAAAATCTATACTTTTAAAATTTAATACTGTGGAACAATACAAAAACAAATGGACGTGAATAAGAGTGATTTCTGCGTGTGTACTTTAAATTTTTTATCAAATAAATTCAGAGGTAAAAAATGCTAGAACAATGTCTAATTCCGGTTGTGACTCTCATTAATTCGTTTTGAATAAAATTTGATATTAACTTGAATATAGAGAGAGCAAACAATTTTTTTTTTTAATATTGTACAAATGTAGTAGTTGTTTCACGAAAATTTGAATTGCCATAGTACCTTAATTATATTTATATTAATAATAACGTTTTAATATCTTTTCTATCTTTTTTTATTGTGCTGACGCTCCTTTAGTTAATTACGAAAATCCATCAGAGTTTTGATTGATTTTTCTACGGGATTTCGGATTGTCTGTCACTCTGAGCGCGCATTGCAAAATTGATTTTGCAACGCGCAAGTGGCACGGCGTCTGCTGCGGAACTCGTTTGTCCGGTTACTTTCCATTCGCGAGTGCACTTCGGCTCGCGTTCGCATTGATCGCTCGTATTTTTTTTTTGTTTTGCTTTCCATAAACGCGCGAGGCCGCAGCCCGGAATATTAATCGTTTTTCGGCCGTCGGGACACTCCGAACAACGTGGATGGGGAATTCCGTGACGTCGCGAGCCTGTCGCGCGTCACTTCGAGATTGCTGTCAATTTCATAAAACTGAAATAAACGATTTTAAACGTTTCACCCCTCGATGCGTCTCGTTAACATTTTTTAATTAAAAAATTTAATTTCGTATTTGCATCTTGGTGCCAAAATGAATATGATTTCACGCTGTTATTACTCCTGCGTTTCCGACTTTTATCCGTGGCCTACATTCCGCAGATAAAAATGATAAAAAAAGGGAACCTATTTAGGTTCTTCTTCTGCTTTTTATACATATATCTTGTTACTGTTCATTAAACGTTATTTCATTATCGAGGAATATTGTACCGCTATTTTGAGTAAAATTGTCGATATTTCGTTTTAAAAATAAGAGATTTTAAAAGAGACACGTTCTCTAAATTAAACGTTGGGGACGTGAATGAAGCTCTTGAAGCGTAATCTTCGTGAGTGTACTTATGGGATTACGAACGTGATTATTAGGACGTTCATCCTGGCATGCGCTAATTTTTTCTTTGTTCGTCCTGCAGCGAAACGTCCGGTCGCTCTCGGCTCGGTCGAGCTCGTCATTCAAGCGTTTTATCAAATTAACTCGTTTAATTGGGCGCGTCCATTATTCCGTGGCACCCGTGGGGTATGGAGAAACACGATTCTATGGGAAACGCTCGCAATTCCGCGTTGAATCCGAATGACGTAAGCTCCCTTTTTCATAAACGCAACACCTACGAGAATTTTTTGGCTGAAATTCATCACCTTGATTGGAGGCAACTCTAGCTTTTGAAATTTCTTTTTGAAGTAAATAATTTCTTTTTAATTTTCGAGCGTTCTCTTTCAGACATTACACTTCTTTGGATGTTCAATTTTTAAATACTTACCTTGTGCTCATAGGGGGGGCTTGAGATTGTTTAATTTATTTATCGCAGGATTGCTAAGGATGACTTTGAAGTAGAGACGAAACATACGATTTATAATTTTGTTATAGAATTGTTAATTAAATATTAATTATAATTAATTTACGCATTAAGAACCGCGTTTGACTCACAATTTTCCTGTTAGTTGTATATATATTTTTTTATTGTTCGTTTTGTTTCTTATAGATTTCTAGCTATTTTTATATTGCACAGAAATAATTTACTTTCTCGAATGGAAAACCATTTAAATGACACGAGTATGCAAAGATTAGTGCAAAGCAAAAATAATACATATAAATACGCGAAATTACGCGTTATTATTTCAGCGGACCGGTTAACGGTGATCTCGTTTGCGTAATAATCGGCTTGGAAATGGGAAACGACAATGGCGGTCACGGCGGAATGCGCAACTGTCGACGAATAGGTACAAACGATAAATGCCACTTGCAACAAGTTTATCTTGTCCGTCGAGAGTTAACAAATACCGTTGTTAACTGCAAAAAAAAACACCGAGTTGCATTGCGATCGTTAAATCCCCAGCACAATTGTTACGTCAAAATTTACTTGAAACTCGTGATCGATATTTGGATTATAGATTGATGCTGCCATTTCTAAAAATTATTTAGAGAAATTATATATATTTTTTTTTAAAACAAATTAAAGACGTATTAAGATAGAGAAATTATCTCTTTTCTTTTTCTTTTTTTGCTCATTTTTCCTTTCGCTGTCCCTTTTTTCCTGCCGGCGTTAAATCCAAGTTATGGCAAGACGCGAGTTACATTTGGAGACGTAACGCGCAATAGCGGGTCCTTTATGGCATTCGGCCGAGTATGCCGAACGTGCAATTATCAGACACGACATAAATGCCAGCTGCGGGAAGAAAGAGATTGCGGGCCGTTTTAGAAATGCACCGATTTCTTCCGTTGAGAGAGACACGAGGCTGCCAGCTCGTCGCAATCTTCTCTTTCGCAATGTCGCGCGTAACATTTCCCTGCCATTTCTCATCTCATTGCCTTTGAATGCCGCATCAAACTCGACAAATCGGTCCTAATTGCATCGATTTTGTGAATACCAACGTTTGATCGGACTTCCTAAACACATATTTCACTTAGAACGAAGTAAAACATTAAATAGGTGATAGATGACAGATTTAAAAAATGAGGTAAAAAATATTGTAAATAATGTGAATCGTTAAATGAAACTGGTATTAAGTAAAATTTATAAAACATGATTCTTGGGTAACTCTTATTTCGCTTGCGTAATTGCTAATCTGAGAATTTCTCGCGAATTTAGAATACCGGACTGTGATTAAGGGCTTCTTCTTTCTTTTTTTTTTCTCAACGAGAACGAGAACGCAATGAGCCTCGGAGAAAAGGATGTCACCGCTGAGACGATGTCGTCATCGTCATTACAATCCGAAAAAGTCCGCAGCTGTTGTCGCTAGATGCAATCGCTCGTTCTTGACTCGGTTCGTTTCAGCTTCGTCTTCATTTTTCAGGCTATTCCGAATTTGGCGATCTTATCGAAGACTTGAACGATATTCCCAGGAGATCTCGTTCCGATCTCCAAAGTATCCCACACTAATCTTATGGGAAAGAAGATCCCGGTAAAATCAGCTTTTCATATATTATAGCTTACTGAATAAAAGATGTAATGAGTTTAAAGTCAAATAGTGGACAATTATTTATTATATATATATATATATATATATATATATATATATATATGAATTTATATATCCGGCGTATATGGACTTTCTCCTGTGATCAATAAAAATAACTTTTTTATAAGAGATTTTTTTATGTATTCTAGTATTTCCAAACGATACTCGCAAAGCTCAAATTTTTCGTATTTGATTTACTATAAGACTAGTAATTATCCATTATTTGACTTCGAACTTATTACATCTGTTCAGCAGATCATAAGTTATAATATATTATAGCTTAATTGTACACCTAATATTATAATATATAATATAATATGAAAAAAACATGAAAAAATCAGATTTTATCAGACCTACATCAGATTTTATCAGACCTACATCAGATTATTACAAGATAACTAATCTCATTCTTCGATTTTTGAGCTCAGCTTCTCGGACGTCTGTCAGAAAGGATCGTTCTTCAACTCGAATTTTATCGCGTTACTTATTTTTACTTAAATATTGATTAATCGGATAATTTAATTAATCGGATTGCACGTTATAGTTACGCACCCGTACATTCTCTTCATTTATTCAACAGTTTAACGCTTGAGTAGAGCCGCTCGCTCTTGAATTTCAAAGAATGACCGACGAATCGGCGGTGTAAAGCCAGCCGTTCGCGCTTTACATCTCGTGTGTGATTTTCTCGATCCTCTGGTGAGGCGAGTTCTCTCTGCCGCGCGCGCGCGATAGAAATACGATCGTACGAAGCGATTATTTCTTTGCGGCACGGAGCCTGGATAATTGCTATCTCGCTTATTGCGCCTCGGTCTCGCTTGTTGCGTTTTGGTCAACGAGTATTTGGAATGAACGCAGTGGCGTAGTTCGAGTCTCTTAATCTTACATGACGGAGGTCTTTCTTTATTCCTATCAAGATGTAAATTGTTTTCCTGTTGCTCGTATGTCGTACAATATCGTTAAACAACTTTCATAATAGAGAGATTGTCGATAATCCGTCAAACCTGAGGCAAACTTTTCCGCATTATCGAAGTTGCCGATTAGGAATCGATTTAGTTATAATACGGGCATTTTGATGCTGAAATAGATTTGAACTTGTATTTATTAAGCACTTTAAAGTAATTGTACGAAACAAGTAATTTTTTTTATTGATCTAGCTATTGATTAAGCTGCGAAACTCCAAACTGAATGTAGCTAGAGATTAATATCTAAATACGAGAACTCGTTACAAATTTTTCCATTACATTTCTGTTGTGAGTTTCTCTTTACATCGCATCGGCAGAAAAGTAACACTGACTACGCTCCTGATGCAAATTCTTGTCCCGTAGTCAGAGTTGGTAGTTATGCAGAAAAGAACATTCCGAGTAGTTACTCGGAGCTCGATTCGACAGGTCCCTGTACCTTATTAGAATTTATATTTCAGAGTATTTCAGGAAATTGCGCGCTGCCTTTCAACCGGGTATTTTCTAATGAATCCGGGATCATTTTTCCTTCTCTCCAGAGAGGTCGTTCGTTAAGCCGGCGATTTTTCACCGTTGTAGAAATCTCTAACATAAAATTTCGGAATGTAGGACTGACCCGCTTGACATTAACCGGACTCGCCTTCCAGTATAACAAGTTCACAGTGTCGCTAATAATCTTGTAGCATTACTGTGCCCGATTTAAAAACATGATGGTCGGTGTCGTTTTTCCGTCAAAAAATTGCATACATAACGAATATCGTTTAACTCGTCTAATAATAACCTGAAATATTATCAGCAAAAAGATATATACTACCGCTCGTAATTATTCGAATGATTTCGAGAGTTCCAAAAATAGAAGGTTGCAGAGAAAAAATAATATTTGTTGATATGAAAACTATTTTACATGATAACCTTATAGATTAGACTATAATATAATATTTAATTAAAAATTATTAATTTTTATTAAAATGATGTTTATTAGTACATGTGCACTCTTTGTTTTGATTACTTTTTACAAATTTTTTGCATTTGTCAAATTAATTTTATTAATGTTTCTGCTATTTTATTCCACGCTCTTTGTAATTTCTTCTACTACATGTATTTTTTGTTTGTATAGGAAGTATAGATTTTAATAAATAAAATAGTTAATATTAAATCAAAGATAAATTGGAAAGAGTTCGATGTACGTTAATCTCAACGATTTAAATTTAGTATACATATAATCAATTACAATTTACATACATATAATAAAAGTACCTTTCATTATTCTGTTAAGGTATTATCTGTATTAGTAACAGCTTATGGAACATTTACTTAGTTTCGAGAATCGGAATAAAGTATAAAATATCTATTATTCTTTCTTGTAAAGAAAGAAGAAAAGAGAGATACGTGATGAGCAAATTATGCATTTTGTGCGTCCTTGGCGATATTTCACTTTACCTTCGGTAAATATCGCGCGTTGTTTATCATAAGTTTTCCATCCACGAGATCCACAAAGTGCTTTACTCTGAGATGTAGTCAAACCCACGCGTCACTGCAATATCATTACGGGCCACAGACAGGAGAAAGATGAAGAGAGAGAGAGAGTATGTCTTGTAATAATATCGTGTAATTTACGTACGGACGAGTTATTACGCAGCGCGGAAATATGTTAATATGCCTATTTCTTAATATATAACCGGTAATGATGCACTTTACTTTATGGGATCGCGCGCACAGAACGTGTTTTCGAAACGACTAATATCTCCCCTGCCGCCGAAGAAAGCACAGGATTTTTCCGTTAACGCGTTTAACCTTATGCACTCCAGGAAATAGGCTCGACCAGGAAGCTGACCGTCGGGATTTTTTAAAGGATTGACAGTGTATTGTCTCGTTTGTATTGTGCCGTTCAATACGAAATATAGGAAATTAAGATCTGGCATGAAGATTGCCTTGAAATGCCAGTTATCATTAGGGATAAAATCATTTTCAATATGTGTTTAAAACTCCGAGTCAAATCTAATAATTAAGTTTTATTTTTGAGTAACATTCATAGGAAATGTAATTTCACATATTAGATTTGCGAAGGTCTTGACTAATTGTAAGTTTCGAATTTAGAATGATTTATCTATACTTCTATAGAATTCAAAGTGTACTTAGAAGTAGTTTCTATCATAACAAATCGAATCTTTTACAAATAGTGCTTGAATTTCAAGATTAAAATTGTTAATTTAAAAAATATAATATGTAAATATTTTAAATAACTTTTAATTTATTTTTAATTATATTTTTATTACATTTAATTTCAATGATTGATAATTTAATATTTGTAATGATCAATAAAAAATATGTTAAAATAATCGTCGCTTTAGACAAACTTTTTAATTCAAAGGAACATAAAATTTTTAGTAAAGTGTTAAAGATTTATTCATACATATTTGATCCACATTGGAAGTCGAACTCTTGTTTTTCGAGCTACTTGTAGAGATTGAATCCATTTCATTCAGATTCGAGTTTTGAAAGTACTGCTTTTATTTCTGTTTCAAATAATCATAGAGAAATTTCTACAGAGGTTTTCTATAAAAGTAGAATTTTTCAAACTCATTTCGTCCCGATTGAAATCTAGTTGAAAGTCCTGTTTTTATTTTTCAAAGTCATCATAGAGAATTCGAAACTACGCCGTAAACAGATTGAAATCTACTTGTAAGATGCTCAATCCCATTACCGGTCGTCATATCTAGTCGCCATAATAATAATTCTGACGTCTCTGCATCTTGATACTCCATTTACGGAAGAACTGTGGGAAGAGTCGCTACTAATCGCTCGTGACTCGCTTGTTTTTCAGGAGACAGCAGCTGGAACAGCCCGTATACTGCGAGTCCGAGTCGCGACGACCCACCACTGTGGAAGATGACAAGCAAGACGTCTCAGGCACCAATCCGGAGAAAGTTAAGGTAAGCTATGATTACATTGTCGGCTACGCTATGGAACATTTTCAAGAATTAGCTGGTACAGTTATACACATGGTCATGGTTGATTTACCACTCGCGACAATTAATCATGTAGCTTCACGAATGAGGGCAAGAGACGTGAAGGAAAATTTATTCTGAAATTTCTGTTGTAGAGCACGACGCAGGATCTATTCGAATTACTCGAGCGAGTGCAGAGTTCGCGTCTCGATGATCAACGCTGCGTTCTGCCGTCATACTTTTCTCAGGTATGTAACAGGTTTTGTATTTATTCTAAGATTTACTCACGCGTATTATCATAGCAATTATTATTACGGGCCACAGAGAGAAAGAGAAAAGAAAAGAAAGCATCTCGTAATTATAACGTGTAACTTATGTACGGACGAGTTATTACGCGGTGCGAAAATATGTTAATATACTTTTCTTAATATACACTGAATCACGCAGATACGTGCATAATATTATAAAATGAATTATTCTTTCTAATTCTAGAAAACAGAAATAATAAAAGAATGCTTTTTTTAACTATAGATTTTTCTATAGAACTATAGAAAAAACTAGAAGCTTCTTAGAATAAAAGCCTTTCTAAAATGATCAATTATGATATAAAGAACTCCTTATATTTATATGACATATAATGTGCATTTAAGAATAAAAATATTTACGACACATTTTTTATTTTTATTAAGACGACTTTCCGCGTAATGTTTATTTAATTCAACTGCAACATACCGGTGCCCGTATATTCTAAATTCTAAAAGACCTGCTAGTTTCTCGTTATCTAATTTCATGCATTTAACCGTAATTTAACGAGTAATTGCTCGAAAGCCTCACGAAAGCTGGTCCAAATTTATGTCATTTCATTTCTGTCACACGCTTTCACGATCGATTTAATTTTCAAGCGTTTCGAAATGACATTGACAATTGTCTCGACGTCGCGCGGCCGAATATTTCAAACATTAATCTAATACTACGTAATCATTTACATAAATCGTTATATCACTTCATAAAAGTGGTTGAGACAAGAATCTTTGAGAGTGGGAACATGTTATATATCACCTGAATTGTAATAGATTTTACATAAAACTTTGTAATCAATTTCATCTTTAAAAAAAAATGTATATTTTTTATTATTGACGCAACTGTTTGAAAGAAAATAATCGGTTTCGCAAAGTAAACGTCTTCGTGAAAAAAAAAGGAGACATTGCCTTTTCTTTAAATTGTCCATTCAATTATTCTCAACTTTTCGTTTCTTTCGCGTAAATCTCGCGTGACCCTGTCCGCGCCCGGCTACGAGAACGAGCCAGAGATGAATGGACGACGATGCGTGAAAGAGGAGATGGGGAAGAGGCTGAGAATGAATGAACAACGCGATCCGTCACGGCTGCCTGGACGCGGGCGAAAGAACTCGAGACGAATCGCCCGATCGCGCATCACTTGATTTCCTGCGATCGGGCAGAGCTGTGTCGCGCATGAAACCCCGTATCGTGTCGAACCTCGGACCTCGTGTTTCCCCCCTCACTGGAAGAGACATCGTGCCAGTCACACATTAAATCGGTACGGTACAGGGGAATGCCTGTCCCCCTTTACTCAGCCCGAAATGGAAAGAGAGAGAGACGCGATCGTCTCCGTCTCGGATTGCCGGTTTCGCGGTAATTGATTGAACGCTCGACGGGATTAAATGACACTGCGGAGGAAATTATACGGGATGATGCAGAAAGAATGTTCTTTTCGACCATAGATGTTGGAAGAACATCTAAAGCGAAATATTTACTTTACTAGTATTTTAATATCGGAGAATTAATAGCAATGAAGTTTTCAAAATTAAAATTGAGCTGAAAATATTGCTGGAAAAATTTTATACATTATATTAATAAAGGTGGTGATCGTGTAACAATTCAAAATTATTGAAAATTAATTTCTATTTAAAAAAAGTATTTTAATTTTTGTTAATATTGGAATAAATAATAAAATTACGTTGCTTTTCCAGTTAATCGTAAATTTAATTAGAAGCGTCAGGAATCATCAATCATACTCAGTTTAATTAATCACAACACTTTTTTTTTTTTTTTGTTTACGCTGTGGAAATGCTTTATGCACGACCCCCTCCGGTTGCCCGTCGGTTTTTTTTTTTTTTTTTTTTTTTTTTGTTGATAGAACAAACCAAGCGACTTTTAAACTCGTGAGAAAAGTCATCGCGAATAACAAGTAAAGAGAAAAAAAACAAGAGATGTCTGCAGGAAGTTGCGCATATGGGAATCGCTTTTAAGGAATATTGCGCGCCTCTCGCTTTCTTTCTCGTCGGTGAATCGCGATCCGGATTTCAACATACGGATTGTAATCATCTGTGTACCACATGCTATCCCACAATGTCGTGAGAAGCATTCGCTCTTTTTTACCCGAATTTGCTCTTTTCTTCTGCTTTCGCTTCGCGTTTCTGCTTGATAAATGTTTTTGCTGCTGATAATGCAGATCTCGTTGATTAGTTTGATAGGGAAGGTATGTTATCGACAGTATCACCATAGCGATACCTGTATTATCGACTTAATAGAAGGGTATGGTGATCTTTCTTATCAACAATTAAAAAGTATTTAATATCTTAATTATTACATTTAAGAACTAACAATAAGTCTTAAAAATTATATAGCCTTAAAATATTGTAAACCAATCTTAGAGTCATTATTAACATTTTAAGATATTTATTATTTATTATATTTAAGACAATCTTGAAATAAGAACGGAATATAAATACCGGCTTAGAAGTTTTAATTTCCATTAGCATGGGAAAGATATTTCATGAAGTTATCACTAGATGGCAGAAAGATTCTGTTATTTTGTTTTCAATTTTTTTCATTGTCAGATGTAAGTACGCCAGTTATCAGAAAATGAAAATGTATATCCTAAAACAGCATAATAACTGTTGAATATTTTATAAAATCATGATCAATATGAACTAATTCTTTTCAAACACCATTTTTTTTCAATAAAAGATCAATTTTTCACAAGGCTAAGTGGTTCGCACAATCGTTCAGATTTAGAATTCGCGGACCTAAGTTTAATATATTGCAAATATTCATATTTATACGGACATTTACACATAATACTTCATGTATTTTTGCGAGCGATATTGTATTAAATATCTGAGAATAGATGGAAATAAAGAAAATGAATTTAAAAATAATGGAAAAGATCCATAATTTATATATTGAATAAGAATAATGAAAAAACTAAGACTTATTATTTATTTATATTTTTAATTATATATCTTTTAATTTAAAAAAAATCTCTTCAAAATGTATTAATATTTTTGCGTATTTTCATAGTAGTATTTGTAAAATAAAAAAATCATAATCACATCAAGTATTTGTTGCAATTACAATTTAATAATTATTATTACGATTTTTAGTTATTTATATACCGTGTTAGGATTGAATAAAATAATTAATGAGCATTAAAAAATTACAATTAGCGTGATATTTATGATTATGATATTTATGATCGGAAAATCATGATTTTATTTACTCAAGGCAGATTTCTTTAAAGAAAGAACTTTGCTTCTCATGCAAAGATATCGGCAGAAATAAATTGTCTATTATCTTCCACTGTATTAGTTTGAACGGTATATTTCTCAGTCATTAAAAAAACCGAGTATTCCTTAAGTAGTGAATAATTATATGGTTCATCATACGCGAACCGAAACTTCGAAACGCGTTGCTGATTCGCACAATACGATAAAACGCACTAGCGCAAAGGGCGACGTAGGAGGGGCGCATCGCTTCCGGTTGGCCAGGTAGGCGCACCGGAAGTTGCCGCTTCGAACCATCGTACTCTGTCCAAATGGCCGGGAAGATTTTCAGATTTGTACCCTCTGCGCAGTGGCCGTGAAGATTGTAGATTTCGTGTCGCAGGTCTCTCATTCCACAAAAAGTAATTGTTGTGCTCTTTGTGGATTACAATCGAGGAAGAAAGCGAGTGAATGCGAGAAAACAAAGCTCATTGATAATTGTATGTTTGAAGGCAAAGGTAAACAAATAACATTGAACAGCAATTCACTCATTTTTAATTTTGATATCCAACATGATGATTCTGGTATTTTGAATTTCATCATGCTATTTTGAATCAACATTTTGATATTAGATTTAGCAACCTAAAAAAAGTCTTAAGCTAAATAACATATTAAAAAATATTTCATACTTACATCCTTAATGTAAATTGGAACTTTGATACAATAGACTCTACGTTAATCATCAATATTTTTTTAACTATAATCGACACAACAAATTCTTTTTAAAAGCTCAAAGTCCTAATAGCGTACTTAATTTTGATTATAATAAAATTTCTCCAATCATGTCACATATCACACATTGTATTATAGTATTGCAGAAAATACATTGAAATAGTCCTTTGTCGTAACTTTAATTACAAATTTCTTAAATTTAATGATATAATAAAGTAATTTGATAAAAGAAATTGTACTCAACATCTAAAGAACAACAAGAAACAATTTTTGATTGATCATGGGCAAAAATACTATAAACTAATATAATTTAATATTTAAAAGTATACAAAAATTATTAAGTAATTAGCAATTGTGTAGTACTGTGTGATAATAGGTTATTATCACACAGTACTACAGTATCAGCATAATGTTAGAAATGAAGATTTTATCCAAGGAATTCTAATTAAATAAGACTTCATAATTTACCAATAATTTCGAAATTGACATATATCAAATTGATACGTAAGCAGAATCATTTGAAAAATTATGATTTGAAGTATTTTGAAGTATTTTTCAAGAGAAATTGTTAAGTTTTTTTTTTGTACTTAATTCTTAAATAACCTCATTATAACTGTTCTCTATAATACTATGAATTAGACGAGTTATAGATAATTTCGAATGTACCAGAATGAATTCGAAGGTTTTGACCTTCGATATGATAACGAGTTACTAGCATCATATCGGCTCGTAATGTTAGAGCAGCATTTATTTCCGTCGACAGTGATGTAAATCGGTTGCAGCTGCTCGCAGCTCGTTAATCTACTCGTTATCTACTAAATGAACTCTATTGTGAAAAAAAAAGAATACCAATATCGGTATCCGCTCATCCGCGCGTTTTCGGCTATCAGCTTTTCTCGAGCTTTAACTAATCTTCCTCCTAATAAAAGATTATTATGCATCGTAACCACTGCGTTTCCAGGCATTAATTGCTTCCTGGCGTCTGGCATAATTACCGTAACATCTCTCGGTATAATTACGTGTTTTATCCAATAGCTAAGTAATCTATGGAATCATTTCAATGAGTGAGTTTCAAGTTTAATATCCGATTCGTTCACTAATTCAATCGAACCTACAATCCTAACTCGTTCTCTAACTCGATTCATTCATGCCATTATTAGCGCACGTGATATAAAATGTTGTTCGATTCATTCGTCTATCGATTTAATTTCTTTGGCTTCGTTTCTTTCCGAGAGAAAAATATTGTACGATTGACCGTTGTCGTAGCGATAACATCTATTAAAGTTCATAATTTTAAAGGGCTGCATATTTAAATAACTGGGAAGAGGGCGGAAGGTGGCGGATGGCGAACGGCGTGACGCTTTCCAATTTTCGGGCGCAGGAAGTTGAGTAAAATAACGAAACAAAGAGGCGTGGACACAAAGAAACGGGAAGCCTCGTCGACAACGAAATAAGTCGACCACGAAAGGACATCCGGTCTCTCTCGTTCTCTCTTTCCGTCCCCTCTCTCTCTCTTTTTCTCTCCCTCGGTTCTCGCCACAAACTTACGTTTCCTCTCGGTTTCACCTTCCGTAACACCTGTCGTTACCATGCGGATGCCAAGGGCTCACCTTGCTCTTGGGAGGCTCGCGTACGCGAACGAATTTTGACCTCGAAGAACATCGCGTTCGTTATTGCATTGTATAAAACTGCGTTATTGCGGAAATCGCAATTTCGCATTAGAATTCACGCTTTTGTGATATCAATAGGAAGAGGATATTCAGAATTTCCTGCGACTATCTATAGAAGCGGACTTGGTTCTAATAAAATATTGAATTTTGCGTAGTTGATCCCATTATATGCGAAAAAAATGTAAAGTTTTCATTAATTTCTTTAGCTATCTCTTATTAGCTATCGCTGTCAACTCACATTCGACGCGACAAAATTCGATAGAAAGACAAAACGAGAAGATTTATGTAACACTGTTTGTGGGTAGATAGAGCGTTAAATTGAGTAGAAAAGTCCTCTATATTTTGTGATTTTGGCAACAATTATTGAGAAACCAATTAATATCGTGCACCGTGCAATTCAGCGGTAAAAGACAATTCAATATTATACATTATTGGCCATTTCTAAAAGTGCACTACTCCCAATCTCGCCGCGCGCATAGCAACTGCAATCAGTGAGCTAGACTTTCTTTTATCATTGAATCGTACGAATATATGATAATTCGCGGATCTTTATTAATTGATTTTTCATTTATTATTTCAAAAATCGCGAATGCTATAGAGAACTTTTTCCCATTCAGTTTAATCGGTGCTCTACTTGCTCGGTGTTACGCCTATTATCAGATACCCTGTAGATGTATATTTACAAACTTATTTCGATGTCGATTTATCTACTCTTATTCTAATTTCGAACTCTTGTAAGTTCGAAATTACTCTAACGAGGGAGGTTTCTGCGAAGACAAGATTCCGCGATACCAGCTTCCCTTTTTTGGAATCTTCAAGACTGTAATGGGGATCTTGACGCCAGTCGGCCCGCGCTCGCCCGATCGGAAAATGAAGATACGCCGTTGAAACAACCATAAAATATCGAAAAGCACAATCTAACTTAATTGATTGGGAATAAAGAAAAGCGTGCGGTTTAGAAAGAATTGAGTTTATGCGTTCGATGGCGACTATGGTAACGTTTGCGGTGGGAGTTTTAAGAACGGCAGACCGATGCGCTGCGGGGTGACGGACGGGAGCATGGTTAGGACCGTCGGCCGAGCGGGGGGCACGGCGCCGAGTATGGTTCAATGACGGACATAAAGTAGGAGAAAGGCACCCTTTATTGTTCGTTTTCTTCGCTATTTGTTCGCGCCTTGGCGCCTCGAAAATAATCGTTTTAAATCGAGAAGACGTACGTGAGAGAATGAATAAAACAACACACGAAAAGCACGTATTCCTTTTGTATTTCACATTCTTGAATGAAAATCGGAAAATGATTTGTAATCGTAACGACAGCGACGGCGACTTAATATATGATACTGTCAATGGAGTTTCTGTTATCGTATTACAAACACATGAATTAACAGATATTTCAGACGAACGGTCGAAGAATGGAATAAATTGAAAACGCTTTCAAGTCGTTGAAAAGAAGAGATTTACCGCCCCTTTCTTCGGGGAAGACTATGTAAATTCAACGAGGATTGAATTTTATTTCACTCGAGACGTTTCTTTCAACGGGCACAGGAAACACGAGGCACTTGCTCCAGTTTCCCCCGCAAGTACAGTCCAAGGTTTTCGTGCTGATGCTCGCGTCCCCCTCTCCCAGCCTCTCCTCTCTGTCCGGCACTGTCGGGAGATGGCGAGCGCGCGCTCGTCGCCTCAGCCAAGCGCGCTCAGTCGCGTCTCCGCACTCCCGGCGTGAGGTCACGTGGTGCCGCTCGAGTGCCGTGGTCCTGTCGTTGTCCTCGCGCGCTCACGTCGCTCACGCGCGTTGCATCGTGTAGGACGCTCCTCTCGCGTGATCACTGACTTTCTATTCCGACCTCGCTCGGCAGACCCCGCGTCGCCCACCAACGTCACGCGGATCTGTTCTCGAAAGCCGCGACGGAGAGTAGAAACGACTGAGAGAAGGAGAGAGACGGAAAACAGGTTGCGACGGCGTGCATTCTGCTCCGGCAGAGCGAAATTCGGAGTGGCCAGCTTACGGAATGACAGTCAGCATGACCGGCGACGAGGATCGTCGGCGCCGGACAACGGCGTCCGTATACGGGCCCGGTCGGACGTTGTAGGGTATCGCACTGTTTTCGGAATCGTCGTTTCTCCACGCCGGCAAGCAGAGAAAATTCTATTGTCGTCGAGGGAAATTTTGCTTCCTGAGAAACACACCGCGTTGAATCGACTAGTGCCGACTTCTTCTTTAACTTTATCGAGAGTTTCGTTGGGAAAGTACGTTGGCATGCATTTGGAGACCGGAGTTTGGATTCTACGCGCGAAGTCAGCATCGAGATATCGCCGGTCTGTGATATAACAGCTGACGACTTCACGCGCGTCACCAGTCGAAACCCTTTCCAAAACACAATGGCGGGCGACAATGTGCACATGCTCGCTCTTGAAAAGGTTGTGTCTGCGAGATAAAAAGTAAATCCTTTAAGGATCCTCGTGTGAAGGCGCCAAACTCGTACGGAATCCAAGTTTCCGATTCCAACGGATTTCAACGATTCGAAAGCGAGGAATACCGCGATATCACTGACCACAGGTGAAGTTGGTTGTGAATCCGATCGCAACGTCGATTGAGGAAAGTGGTTTTTTAAACGGCGATTTCCATCGTGACCGCGCGTTATGATGGGGGTACTCAGATGGAGGCACGATCTCAGATCGGAGGCCGCGGCGCAGCAACAGCAGGAACAGCAACAACAGAGAGCGGAGCGGTCAGCCGGACACAATAGTCACGCGCATACTTTTCCAAAGCTCTTATCCCAGGTGAGTCTGCTCCCCTCCCCTGCCCTCAAAGATGCAATGCTGATGCTGTTTAAACGAGACGCTTTGGGCAGACAGATTTCTTCATTATTTCGAACTTTTTTTTTGAAAATGAAATGTTGAACGTAATTAAATTTTTACCATGTACGATAAAACTGGAACCTACGATGGGTATTGTATAAGATATGTTTCTAAATTACTTGTTTACGAAATACGTACAGGAATGATAAGATACCTTTAAGACATAAAAAGAAATATATGTAAATGAAATACATATATGTGCATAATTATTAGTTTCTACGTAACGATCATTAATATTTACAAATCTTAAAGCGATTAACTGTTTCGAAGAACACACATTCAAGTATTGCAGGTATTATCTTTTGAATCTCTTTAGTAAAATATAAGGTGAGACAAAAGTTACAAACGGGTTTTAAATAAAATTATATAAATATATAATAATTCTTCTAATTATTCTGTATATATTGAGTTAAGGTTATCAAAAAGTTAAAAGTTTCGAGATATTTTATATATTATTCTATTGTATTTTGATTTAAAAATATACATATAAAATATCTTAAAAACTATTCATTAAAAAAAAAATCCTATCTTAATATTTTTTTGCACAGAATAATAAGATGAATCAGTTGGTATAAAAAAAACAGTTCTTTAAAAAAAAAAACATGTAATTACATATTGCATTTTGAAGATAATATATTCGTTAGAATATGGAATTTAAAATTATGTAACTTCCACGCGTAGTAGATTATGAAAATTATAATTTTGTGATCTAATAACAGACATTTAATGCTTTATTGAGATAATAAAAAATGTTTACTCTTTATTTGCTAAAAATATTAAATTTACTAATCATAACAAAATTTAAAGTTAATTGCAAACTCTTGATATTTTAATTATATTTAAAAACAAGTAATATTACACGTTTATGCATTATATACTTCGTATGTATGTACCAATATATTTCTATATAAAAATCAGTATATATTTTTATAAAATTTCAACTATATCTATCCACCATTTTTAATCTTAATATTTTATTTGAAATAATGCACTTTTAAAACTTTTGTAGGCATTTCCATATTCACAGAAAAATTATCTTTTAGTGTTATAATTTTGGCACAACATTATAGTATTCAGCCCACTGTAAAACGATTCAGAACATAACGCATGCAATGTTCCATGAAACAGTTAATCCCTTTGAAAACTAGAAATATTCATAGTCAATGTAATTAATTAGAATATTAAATTAAATTAGGCCTATATAGTATATATTTTATTTAAATATATATATATATATTTTTATATTTAAAAAGTATTTTTTAGAATTCTTATTTCACAAAATATATAGTTACTTTAGGCACACCCCGTATTACAAATGAATAGTTTAATACAAAGTAACAACAAATATACATAAGCGTGTACGTTTCAATACTATTTGAAATATTGTTACGCTGAATGCACGCAGAATACGAGAATAGAATACAATGTACGATACACGCGCGAAAAATTCAGATATGTCGGACATTCGGGTACTTTGAATATTTATGAGCGCCGTTCTCGTCGCAGGAATGCGAATCCGTTTCTTGATCCGAGACTCATCACTCTCATCTCTTACAAACGAGAAAATATCATAGCGGCTTTCTTTCTTTACGCGCCTAAGAATGCCGACGTTGGTAACGAGCCAAGCCGCGATAGAGGAACAGCGCGATGTCGCGAAGGACAAGAAGAAGGAGCGGAAGAAAGGTACGACGTATCGGCGAAACGAGAACGTTAACTGTAACTCCGGCTCGGTGGTCTGTTCATTTTCCTAGCGCGACCCGTTACGCGCTCTTAACAAAGTTTCATTTTCCCACGAGTAATCTTTCCGTAGTTTCCGCACGCGCGTCATTTCTATATAGTGAGAGAGAGAAAGAGCGAGGGGGGGGAGGATATCCTCATATGCGGAATCAGTTGCGGACGCAACGGAGGTTTTTTTTTTAGACTATCCGTTGCTCGGGTTTAGTTCGAAGCAGTCGTCCAGCATAAATTATTACTTCAATTGCTGGTTATCAGTCGCAAGCAAGGAAGCAAGTAACGTTTCATGAGATAAGATCAAGTGTTGAATACAGAAATTTTTCAAAACTCGCTGACTTGAACCTTTTTACGCGTTCTTGTTTATTGGTAAAAGATCTTTTATTAAATACAGGATATTTCATTTTAAGTCTCCCAAATTTTTTGTTTTTAATTAAAAAAAATTGTCACACGAAAGGGTAAATCTCTATATTAATGTCACTTTCGATTTTATTGTTACTTAAATATATTATAGGGGGAGGGGAGAGCGTTCTGAGTAATTCCCTGCAAGAATTAAGTATGGGACAGCATTGGTTTAGGAGATATAACAAATTAAAGTTTGATATTTTTAATGCTTTTATTATAAATTGATATTAGGAACTGTGAAACTTTTTTTACGCCATACTAATTTGTTTGGTATCTTCTAAGTAGATAAAGTTTTGGTTTATATTCAAAAGATTCTTACATTGATGTTACATACTAGTATACTTTAATAATTTTGATTTCGCTTCGTGTGGAAACTTGAAAACTCGTGTAGAACTGTATAATGATAGTTAAGAAACGTGTGGGCGAAGGAGGAGGGGCTCCGTCCCATTCTACAAAGACTAAACTAATCCAGCCTATATTACTCTCAGACTTATACATTAATAATTCTGATCTCGCTTCTCGTTGAAAGTTGAAAACCTTTGTGGAACCGTGCAATGATAGATCTTGTTTCACACTAAAAGCAGAGGTTATGTAGGATAGATCGCTTTTTGCATAGTTCCACATGGATTTTCAACGCGAACTTTCCACGCGAAGCGAGATCACAATTATTAATGTATACCAATATGAGAGTAATACGGATTGGGTTAAGTTAGTTTTTGGGATGCAAGGGGAAGGGCAGGAAAAAGCCCTCTTCCGCCTACGTGTTTGTTAACTTTCATTGCAATTTTATACACTTATTATAAAATGTCACTTGACTTTCCGCAAGAATGATATATTGCTTCTCCGAGTTTAAAATATCATAATTTTTAACTTTTTAAGCCGAAAGAAAGTTCCATGCAACTTTTAAACAAAATCGGAAGTGATAACGTTAACAGAGACAGAGATTTTCCAACGAAGGTTATAGGATTTCACGGAAGGACACGAATGTCGATATTTTTTATAGATGCTATTTTTTAAAATAAAATTATAAATTTTTTTATATTAATTCTCGGAAAATAAATGGAAAATATATCTTTTTTCTAACTGATGTTTATATAAATGGATCGCAAGAGTTTTAATCACAATTCCGTCTTTTAAAATCATGACAACGACCGCGCTGATGGTCGTGCACGTATCAGGCGTAATTGTTGTACGTTCGAAGGGCCACGACGCAAATTAAATACGATCTCTTAACGACCGGCTAGCACGTGCTGGACGACAGGCATTTTAATTCCCCGCAGAAGACGCGGCATAGAGCTCGGATCGTCGAAGAAATACGCTTGTCGCACGATGGCTGGTGCGAGCCGTTCTCTCGTGCGCGATTTAACCGCGCGCGGTCAATTATCGTTCCCTTCTTTTTTTTTTTGTGCCTGACCTCGCCGTGAAATTCATAATCGGCTGTCGCGGATATTAAATTACACGAGCATCGCATGCAACTATCTCAAGTATTTTCATTGAGATATTGAAAATCTCTGGTGAACAAATATGAAAGTGAGAAGCTAGAAATAGTAGATTCCTAACTGGAGAACATTCCTGCACGGAAATAACGGAGCATATTCGCATAGTCGAAGGATATTCGCCAAGCTAGATGTTCAGTGAAGAAACTTTCGTGCTGCTACGTATGTCATAACTTACATAATCGTCAAAGCACTCCACTTCGAGACGTCGAGCAGTTCTTGGGATGATTTATTCATAGCGTGCTCGCAGAAAGAGAGCATCGTCAGAGATTTTGACGTACCTAAGCGCGCCTTTGAAATCTTTATTTATAATACGTACTACAACTTATACAATTAACGGCGCGCTTGACTCGAATATCTCGAATGGATATATCGCGAGGTAGAGAGAAACGACGACTCTCGCTGTGCAGCTTACAAATCATCACGGAGAATTTAGGTGTATTCACGTGTATAACTCTGACTCATCTCTACACCTTGTCTTTCGACAGCATGCTTGTCGCGCTATGTCACAGCTTTGTTCCACCATCGAGACTAGACTTGCGAAGATTACGAGATTTCGAGCGGTCGTCGACGAGGGAAGAATTTATCCGTCACGTCTTCGAAGACCGGCCTTTTCTTATCGTGAAAACCTTCTCTCACCGTTTCTCTCGGATTGCATAATTCATATTGAACGGGGGAAAACGCGATTCAGATCTGCAGGAATAAAGACAAGCGGCGCGACGGGACGCAACAAAATGAAATGAGACGAGACGCGGTTCAGAATAGACTTCGAAGTTATGCGCCACGCGAAAGAACGTTTTCTCGTAGCCGTGAAAGATAAGTTCACCGGGCGAATGAGCAGCCGTTTTAAAAGGCGCCCCGCAAAAGGGACCGCACAGCTGTTCGCGTGTCCCTGATTCCTCCCCCATCTCTCTCCCTCCCTCCGTCTCGTTGTCTGTACACGTTTTGACATATAAGGCTCGAAGCCAAAGCAGGCTCGTACGAACTCGTACGAATGCACAACTGAAGGAAAATTTTAGTCGGTTACCGTTGCTAACGATATACCGGGAATACGAGGAACGTCCATATAGGGTATCTTCAGAAAAAAAAGGAGTTTTTTTGTAAAGTCACTGCGAAATGAATTCTTTCGCGCGCAGGCTTGCGTAGGACTGAGAACGTGATCGAGAACGTGTAACGAAGTGTATTGGAGGAACAAACGATAATGCAATCTTAATTGGCGTGAGATAACATTAATGATTATTGCATTACAAACATAATTGCGGCGTAAATGTATTCAGCATTGAAAAGAAAGTACAAAGTGAGAAGACACGAGATAAAAAGTAAATTAAATTAAAGATTTTCTAAAATTATTTTATTTTTAATTAAACAATATAACTATGCCTAAGCGTCATATAAAATTAAAAAAATGCATTGAATTACATGATACGTTTGGTACGCGTAGAGTGTCTGCAGTGCATAAAAATATTGACTTAATATTTGTCGATTGAAGTCGAAAACAACCGTCAGATTTGACCAGACGGAAAAAGAGGCATAGTGGACTAATGTTACGAGAACCACCCTGTATAAACAGCCAGGTGCACTCACCCTGCAGCTGTCGTGCCGCCTGGTTTCCGGCTAGCGAAATGGCGAAAAATCGATTTGTCTTGTCCGGAATTCGGTCTTTCTTGCCGTCGTCTTTTTAATAATTCTATCGCAAAATATCGACGTTTGAAATAATCGTTTATTTAAACGAAGAATGCAAGCTCGATTGAAATCAAGCTTTCCGATTATCAGAATGGCAAAGGAAATCAAAATGGTAAAATTAGAAAAATAATTTTTATATCAGAAGAAGGGGTTTCTCTTGGACGTTACTATCGATCTTTGGAAGATTGTATACACTCGTCTCTCTTTACTGATATTTTTTTTTTATACGCAATCAGAAAATATATTTTTTTATGATACTTATTGAAATTATTATATATCAGAGAATCAAAAATTCTTACTTAATTGTACTTATTACATCAATCTGATCTTTTTGATCAGGATGACTGTTTTGGAGTACTGACAATGACAATGAATAAGATTTAAATGTTTTTTTTTTTAATACTTTTATTGTTTTTTTTTTGTTTTTTATTGTTTTTATTGTTTTGTGCGAAAATATTAAATAAATATTTTTACAATATACACATGCTTGTCTCTTACGTATTTTTTTTTTTTATACTGATAAACTCCATTTATATGATTCTCAACCACGTAAAAAAACCATGCGAAACAAATATACCGTGCAAATCAAGGTACAAGTATATTTAACTGGTTTACCAATTTCATGTTTTCGACCTTAACCCTGTTCTCGCGTGCGTAGAACACGATTGTAGGCGCTAAATGCGATAAAAGCGCCTATTTGAGCCAGATAGACTTGATTAAGTTAGACTACCCGCGGAGATTCGCGCACGTGATTAGATGTTCTCGATGGCGTTAAGCATAATAGAACATTGTAACTGGGTTTTCCCGAAATACAAAATTAGTTTCGTTCTTTATCTTGTAGTTAATAATACTAATATGTTGATATTAGATACCAGAAGTTGTCATATGACATTAATTTTTTTTAGTAATTTTGTCTAAACTTTGTTAATTTTTTAAAACAACTTTGTTTAACTGACGTGAATAATATTCAAAAATTAATGGATTTATTCTATTAAAAGCGTTTGTGAAAATCGGAGATAACTTCGAAGTTTGCGATTTTTTATCTATAACTTTTAAATTAAATAAATAAATANGCAGCATCGGCGCTACTTTATTTGACGCGAATAGAGCGAAATTCTTGCATAGGGCATGGAAAAGGGAAAAGAGAGAGGACCTGGCTGAAACGCATCCCTGACCTGCTTCTTAAATCTTGACTGACCAGTCCTACCGGTGATAGGATGAAGTGGGCGATGATATATGTATAAGTTACGACTCGTTAGTGTAGCGTGTTGATTTTTTTTTTACTAAGTAAATATATCTCCTTATCTGACTTCTGAATTTTACTTTTTTAAAATGCACATTAATATTTATAATACCTAATCCGTGTATAGGTAGGATTTTTGCTGATTTTTAGGAAAGAACTTAGGATTTTTTTTGTTTCGATTACAGAAGAATTGGAAAGTTTTAGGTAATAATTTAATGGAATTTAGTGGAATGATTTTCACTTTTTGATTATAAATACTTAATTGATTATAAATACAAATTATAAAATAATTTTGATTCTTGATGGTGTACGCAATTTTTCAGCTTTCCTAATTTTGATTTTGAATTAGATTTCAATCGAATAACTATGGCAAAATTATCTTGGGTAAAAATAAAGATGCCCGCACTTTTTCGCTGAATCTCCTTTATGCGGTTCTATTTAATGAGAGACTTTTACAACCGCTAACGTACGAATGATCAGAGTGTCGCTGACTGCATCTAGCAGACAATTTCATTCCCGGCACACCTTGTGAGTTCATGTACATACGGGACTGTACATGGGCGCGTCCAACAATGCACGCCTGTACTGAATTATTCATTCCCATGAGGGAGAAAGAGAGAACCTAAGCGACTACTGCTCTCTCATTCGCGTCTTTGCTTTCGTCTCTTTTTCTCTTCTTCACCGCCTACTCTACTCAACTTTCCTTTTCCTTGCACGTAGAGGCAGGGATCCCTGTATTCCACGACTTCGCGTCCTCCCGCGATCTTTTTTTTCTTTTCCCTTCCGCACGTGTAGATCGCCACACGTTGAGAAGCGGCGAATGAAAAAATCACGAGCTCCTTGACCCTCCGTAATCTACACGTGTCACGACGTCGTCCCACGAAAGGATTCGAGATACGCAATAATTCCTCTCTTGAGAAATTTAGAAATAAGAACGGATTTATCGCTTGTCGTGCGATTAATTTATCAACGCGTGACTAAAATAGTAGCATGTACTTTTGTAGTTATCACGTACGAATGGAGAACTCTCGAATGTCTAAAGGTTTAATAACGAATCGTATGACGCATTCTTCGATTAGGATCTCCATAAGAATGGCTTTACGAATTCATAGAAATTCACATGGTTATCCTTGAATGCATAATATTTCCACGTTAAATCGCGAAGGTTTAATCCAATAATCCACGCAAGTGAGAGAAGGGCTTGAATTTTTGCAAAGAAGCGATTTCGGCCCCGGGTTTATTCAACCTCGAGGGTTGATTCAAATTTGCGGCCTGCCCAGCATCTTCTGCATGATTTCTTCAGTTGCACACGAGAGAACGGAACTCGTGCGAATCTATTAAGGTATATGGCGTTAATGATCGTTGCGATCGGCAGGACGATATAATTGCTCCTCATCACGTGGCGCGTTACATCATCGATTATGTGATTTCATCGTGGGGCATGATGCACGATTATTTTATGTGCTATCGAACATTAAAGAGTGTGCGTTTACCCCTATGTGTCACATATTGTCAGTTCCTGGATTTTATCATCGCTTAGGGGATTGATAGTGAGATGCAGCCGTTCAAGCGAGCGATAATGATGACAGATTTGACATTATATTTTAAAATATGATAGTCAGTGGATAAGAACAACCGTGCTTAGTGTAGTGCTCATTTCATAAAAATTTATCAAATTCATACAAACACAAGTGTAATAAACAAGTTTGTTGATTAATTATTCCATTCCTCAAATTATTAATCAAAAGGCTCGTGTCGATACGAATGCTGTGGTCTTTAGATTGCATTGGTGCGAGAAATCTTATTGTCTTCCGAGATATTTTATCTAGATATATTAAATGACAATATAAACAATATGACAATATTAATATGACAATATAAACAATGTATTGTATGTTACAAATAGTTTACGATTTGACTTGCATGTATATCTAATCATGGAAGGAATGAGTCACGACAAACTCTAGGGGATCGATTTTCCGCGGCCGCGTTAAGGATCGTCCGATATCATCATCGGGGTTAATCGCGAACGATACTTCGTCACGAAAGACACGCGCCATAAGGTCATCCCCTGGACGTCTTACGTAATGCGACGCATATATGCGTGTGCACGTGTACGTGATTATGAGCATGCGATGACGTACGTGCTATCTAGAACGATGAATCGGCTGTTCGCGGTTGGTTTGAGGAAGGGAATAGGAAAGGTGGGAAAGAAATATTTCCCGTTCGTCATAACAAGGGTTATTATCATATTATCTGGGGATATACGTATGTGTCTAAAAATAAATCTATAACAATATATTGGAAGCATAAATTTGCGTGAAAGAATAAATCTGAAGAGTTATTCAAGAGGAAACTGGAGAGATACGCGTTTAAAAGTGGAGTTGTGATAATAATAAGACCATAACGATTAGAACATTTGAGTGAATTGTGTAAATTACATTTTGAATACACATTGTGTGCTATTAATCACATGATTAATAAAACTATGATACTTTCAATATTTGGCTAAACTTCTCTTGGAAAGTTTAGCAATTTCCTAAGCCGCAAATATTCTCGGTTGTTATTAAGCCCATTATTCCATTCGAGAGGAAACACTCTTCGTAATTATACGCGAGCGTGTCATGCTTCCTACTTAAGGGCTCTTATTATCCTTATGTAACTAAATAGGATGTAACTATTGCAACTAATCAGTCTGTGGAGGTGGGCTCATTAACGCTGAGCAGCGACTCGTTAGCACATTGGAGGCAAATATTGACAGAATACACGTGTCTGTAAGCAACGAGCTAAGTTCATGGTAAATTAATTATAATTATAATGAGATTGTAGCTATAAATGACTAAAGTGTATAAATTGATTTCTTTTCTCATGGATTTGATATTTAAATATTATTACTTAGAATTAATTATAACTTTATTTTCATGAGTATTACTAATTATATGTACCATTTTGATATTTTATATTACGAAAAAAATAATTGAAGTAGGTAATGTCATAAGTTACAGTCTTCTTATTCTGACTCTCACGCTGGCATATCACAAAAAACCGTTCACAATTAAGAACGGTACGACGCTATCGTATTTCTCGTATTATTGCAACGGTTCCAGAATAATTGATATCATATAAAAACGAGAGCGATTTCGCGAATCATCTCGGCGATTCACCGACCAGTCTGTCCTATTATCGAGACGAGATACGGGAATAAGAAAGAAGAACTTGGCTACGAGAACACTCATGTTCGTCCGGTGTCTGGAGGGGAGCAAGAAAGAAGGAGGTTTATTACGGCCCACGGCTGAATTGCGTCGTGGAGCGTGGCATTATACGTGTACGCCCTTCCGACATTACCATTGCGACCGATACATGACTCACGGAGGAGGCGAAATTGCTCGCGCTTATCGTAACTAGCCCTAGCCCGCTCGTTGAGATCGATTCCGGCGGTGTTGTGTAAGAAACGTGTACAGACATGGGCGCAAAGATTCGCAGCATCCGTATCCAGAAGACTTTCCTTTCTCTCCAAGATCCTGTTGGCAGCCGTTCCCCTACGGCAATAGTTTGCATTCGCCCCCTGAAATTCCAAGAGAGGAGCTACCGCAAGGGAGATACACAGAGATCTCTCTCTCTCTCTTTCTCTTCTGAAAAAGTAGCCCCCCCTCTCTCTCTCTCTCTCTCTCTCTCTCTCTCTCTTTCTTTCTTTCTCTTCCCTATCTTTGGGGTACTCTTTCAAGTGCCTTGCAGGCACTTTCGTGGTTCTGAAGAGAGAAACATATACGGGGAAGTACCTGTGTGAGAGGAAGATTCTCACGCGTTTTTCACTTCCGCATCCCGATAGCTACGTAGCATGCGGTAGCAACCAACTCGCTGAACAAAATGCCGTACTTTGTTTTCTGAGGAATGCGCCAATTTTTGTTAAATAAGGAGTTACTCTTCGGCTCCTTTTATGTTTAGTCTCAAAGCATCATAAAGTTTCACGAAATGAGAGCGAGTGCAACTGAGGAGTCTTCAATGCTCTTCAATGCAATGGCGGTGTAACTTTTTTTCACAGACGCGAGAAAGTTAAATTTCTATTAATTCTCTCAAATTAAAATAAAATAGTGTTTTATGTTAAATCGTTTCAGCAGCGAGACGTTATTATATAATTATTTATTTTAATTTATTCATATTTATCATGTTATTATTTTTCGCTTAATAATTAGCATCCAATTTCGATTTTCTCGTGCAACATTTTTTTCCTTTCTAGAAACGATTAATTACATGTATCACCGCATCCTGATTTCGCGATTCCCAGAATTTTCTGTAAGTCCTACCTATTCGTCTAACCGTCCTCGTTGATTCAATCGAGGGTTTCCTGCTACCCACAACTCGATGAATCATTTTGTACATGCTACGTCTACCTCCGTAACCCAACTTTCACCATCTCTCTCTCTCTCTTTATTTTATAAAATATTCTCTCTCTCTTACTTCTCTCCTTGTCTGTGTCTTGCCTCCACAAAACTTCTTCTCCGTCAATCTTTTTAAAGCAACTTCTCGAAACTTGTCGCTACAACAACTTATCTTCAAGTTTTTATATAATCGCTTTTTATAATTTTATAATTTATAATTTTATTACATTCCTAATTGCACGATGATTTATTTAATTTTCTTTAGCAATATTCTTTCTCAATGAATATAAATAAATATTAAAATAAAATTAATATTCTTTATTCTTGAAAATATGTAGAGTGAATTGTGGAATTTAAAATTGAAATATGCATGCAGCTGCGAATGTTAATACTTCGTTCCGTGTTTCTTCAAATATCAGATAGACAGATATTCCTTGCAATCTACTTCCCACTCATCGGCTTGTTTTATCCGGACCGAATAATTTCTACGTTCATATATGCCAACAGCCCACCGACCGACCATTGTTCGCAGCCAGACCGAGATTGATAGTACCACTGGTTAGTTAGCGGTAGATACCTACGCACTATCGAACGACGATGACTCCCCTGACGGGAGCCGTTATTGACTAGGAGTGTATCATGCTGTTTCGGAACTTTCCGCCCTTGGGAAATAGCAAACTATTCCACGCGCGATATTCTCTTCTCTCGAACTTGAAGCGTTATATGATCCTCTCTGACTATAATTGAATCGGCGGTAGACGTCGGTCTACACGGCCAATTTGTAACCTTCAGTCTTGTGGCTTGCCAACGTCGCGTTTCTTTACGATCTTTCTAGTCTATGATTTTAAAAAAATCCAAATAATTAATGAAAAAACGTTATTCCACAATCTAGAGATATTAATCTGCAAGGTAACGCAAAAATAATAATCATGCATAACGTTCGCGGCACGATATCTCGATATTGCGAATAGTGCGTGTGGAATTAGCCTCGTAGCCTCGAGGTCCAATAACGATAAAACGAAACAATCAGCGGTAACTCGAAAGGTGCAATTATCACTCGCCTACCCGCACATATGCGGCTTTTCACATTTTCCACCGTGCTCGTGGATATTTATAAACATGAAGAGGGACATTATGTAAGCCAGATATGGGCGGTGTGTATGTATATACGCGATCTCGTATACGTACATATAACGTCGCATGGCGGACGGATGTTAATGAGCAGTACGATTTCCTGAGCGTCGTTGACCAAGAGATAGGATCCCTTTTACATACAATACGCTCTTCGCTTTTGTTATATAATTAAGCGCATAGATCGCGGCATACCTCGAGACTGGAGCAAAGCGAAAAGGGAAATGTATATGACTTGGAATTCTTTCTTAAAGAGAATAAAATTCTCCAATTTAAATTCATGAAATTCGTAATATTTATATTAACATATTTATATTGAAACTATAATTATCAATATTAAAATATTACATAATTAATTTCGTGCTGGCAAAAGGAAAAGTCAAATTGTGTCAAATATAATTATATCTTGAATTCTGTTTTGCTCCTCATTTCTATAGTTTCCCAATTAAACTTAACGCGAACTTAAGCTATAATAAAATTATTCGAATCGCGTATTGAATTTGACTTTTTATTTCGTTCAATTGACGGAGTCCGAACGAATCTCCTCTCAAGGCTCGTCTGCTCCCTCGCACGTGTATGACTCAGCCACGTGAATCACTTTAGATAAGCCAATCGAGTACAATCAGCCCTTGTGCTCTTATAAGACGTGAGTGCAACTTTCTCCGGAACTTAGTGCGCAGTCTGCCTGTTAAATCAGGATCGATTAATTGCAGGCAGATAAGCCACGAATTCGTGCAATCGCGCGTGATAATAATCCACAGGAAATTTATAATTAATTAAAGATAAATCAATAAATTCATGCAATAGTCACTTAATAACTTGACATAATTATTTGTATATTATATGGATATTCATTAAACGATCCAAATTAATTTAACGTTAATTCAGATAAATTTAAATGTTTTCAACTTTAGACCAAATTTTTTTTTATATTTTTTTAAACTCTACATTTTTGTTGTAGTGGAGAACAATACATCGATGCAATTCTTGCCTTTGGTTATTACCGTCGTTGCAGGATGTCACTAGCTCGATAAGTACAGTGTTATTCGTGTCAATTTCTTATTTAACCAACCCTCATCATACCGTAATTAATTAATTCATGGAAAAAATTGCCATTTGCCAAGGGCGGATGTTTATAACGAAATGTTCGCATAATGAGAGATATTATTCGTTTCGTTATTCCCACAACTGTGCATGCTGGACTCTCACGTTAATAAATGTCGCCGTAAATGTCAAAAATGCGCGGGCGCGTTTCGATAGTGAGGAGTTTCACCTCGGATTCTCCGGGACGGAAATAGAGTGCGTGATGCATGTGCACGCATCACGGACGTTACATCGGCGTGCGGCTGAATCGTGCGGGAAATTATGCGCGAGCATGTGCATCGATGCTCGTTTTATTTGATATCTGCAAAAGCGGACTTGCGAGAACTTGAAAAATTAATTGAATACAAAGAAAAAAAAATTAACCGAGTTAAAGATCCAGCGCTCATAAGGAGTTTCACTTCGGATTCTCCGGTTCTCGCGAAGGTTCGATAAGTATGATTAATACGCAACATTTTGGTATCGCTATGTAATACATAATTTTTTAGCAGATTTTACATTGTTTATAAAAAAACTCATGTAGTATAATTTAATATCCATCGTTTATTTGTCGTAAATTTCGTGTATTACATTTTATCGTTGCACATAGCAAGTTTATGTTTTCTCTCTTTGGAATTCCAATTGGAATGCAATTTCTCAATTTTACGCAAAGTAATTTTCGTTGGAATTTAACTTCATTCTTTTTCGATCATAGTTTCGAGAAGTCCAGGCGACATTTTAGAGTCACCTGTAACATACGTTCCATCCGTTAGACGATGGTGAACGTGGGCCACCATAAAGGCGGGCAGTGGGTGCTAATAATACGAGCATATGGTGTCGCGGCAGGTGGTGCCGGTAATAATATATCGGCAGCTGCTGAATATCGGCGTGTTATCGGGGTCGCGACGGGTTCTCCACGACGCTTTCGAAAGCCATCAAGATCCGTTCAACATTAAAGTGTCTCGAAAGAGACGTTAATATTCTCAATAATTCGTCGAGCAACCGAACGACCTTGGGTAAGTTTGACGGGAAAAATGACAAATGCACATGCGTATTTCCGAGCAACATGCAGTCCAATTAGCCCGAATCTATCCAAAGTCACGATCGCGACCGTACCTCGAAAGTACTCTAAATATAACGGGTACGTAGTAGTCGAAACCACGAAGCGCGTTTTGCGATATTTGCCTCTCTCCAGTTCTTTACCCAGACTGCCACACCGAGGTTTATATTTGGCGGAGGAGGCTGCGCGCATTCCCTAACTCTCTCTCCTTCTCCTTCTCTTTTCTTTTTTGAACACTTCCATCTCCGGATTTTTTTTTCCTCCTGCTCACACTCAAAATTAGAGGTGCTTAAAATTAGCGGGCGAAAGGGGAGAATTTTTCTCTCTCTTTCTCTCTCTCTTTGTCCCTTTCCCTTTTTTTTCGGAGACACGCGGTTAAAATGCTCTCGCAAGAGGAAGAACACAGAAAAGTCGACGAGGAAGATCTCGAAGAAACGTAATCCGAGAGGCCACATCCGCATTACTTTTAAACCGCGTTTCACGCCACTCCGCCGTTTTTCCTCTCTGTCTCACCTCGTTAAAATCGTATTCATTCTACCGCGCCGTTCGAACGGAACTGAAATAGAACGTTTCCATTAGGATAAATCTCGAGCGAACTAAGTTTGCTAAGGCTCAATTTCGATATATCTTCGTATTTACGATGATTGCGAAGTGAATACGATGAAAAATGTATATTATGTATATATATATATATATATATATATATATAAAACATGAAATTCTGAGAAAACTTTTCCCATCTACGATTACGATAAATTAACATATATGGTGGTTACTGGTAACAGATGCTCTCAAAATTGCTTTTAAACACTTGTAAAAAATAAATGCTGATATAAAATTTTTAATAACTTAAATAGCTAGGTAAAAATGTGAAGTAAAAAATGCACAGTAACCGAGCACAATATCTATGATTTAGTCTTGTTTAATATATCTTATTTCATAATATTTTATCATATGCTTATTGTAATGAAAATTTTACAGCATATTTTTTGTAGCATACAAAATTTGTTAGATAGACACGTATTAAACAGTTAGTCAACTTCTTCTGTGAAGAGTCACATGATTTAAAGTATCTTTAGTATCGCTAAAACTGAACTGAAATGCGGATCAGATGTGGATCGATTAGCTAGTACATTGCTCGAAAGCTTATCGCTAGCAATGGGATTAAATATCTTACAAGTTCGAATCTGTTGGCGTAGTTTCTCTATGATTACTTAAAATAGAAATAAAAGCAGTACTTTCGAATAAACTACGAGTAGCTCGAGAAACAACAATATTAAAAAGATTGGACTCGAACGTGATTAAATATTTCCGAATCTTTTATAAGTATTTTATTAGAAATTTTACGTTCCTTCGAATGAAAATGTTCAGCGACAACTATTTTATATACTATTTATGATAATTTTAGATTATTAATTGTTGAAATTAAATGTAATAAAAATATGATTAAAATATAAAATAAAAGTTACTTAAAATCTATACATATTACATTCTTTAAACTAATCGTTTTAGTCTTAGAGTTCGAGTATTATTTGTAAAAAAAAAGATTCGATTTGTTACGATAGAAACTGCTTCTAACAATAAGTACATCCTATAAATATTCCTATTGATCCTATAGATTCTAAAATTCGAAACTAATTAGTTGGGATCAATTATTTTGCAAATACAATGTTTAAAAAATAATATTTCTTGAATGTTATTGAAAAATGAAACTTGATTATCGAATTTGATTTGGATTTTTAAGTGCATATTGAACTTGATCCTAATCATCGTACGAATCGTAATTAATCGCAATCGATAATGTTAATAATCCTCAATTTGACCACTCGATCGAGGCGATTATGCCGTGTCGCTTCGTAGCAGCATTTGATAACTAAATCGCGCCGGTGCTTTTGACGCCGCGTATCGGTCATATCAGTCGTATGCGGCACACGTGCATTTAGGAGCAAGCGAGGCGCGTGGTAACGTAATCCCGTTCGCGTCGCTGATCGATAAAGCTATCGCAGATAGCACGAGGATAGAGTGTTATTCCGACGGGAGGTCATAATGTATATCGATCTGACGACCGATCGCGTGCGCGTCACCGAAACTCGATCGAATTCTCCCGATCGAATGTGCAGAGTGCTTCGCTCGCAAAGTTCTCTGCGAGCTTTCTTTTTTTCAAGTATACCTATACTTCTTCCTATCTCCGATAACAATTGATACCAAATGCATTCTCGCGAGGATACAATGCAGGATAAATTGCAGTTTGCGCCTCGAGTTAAATTCGAGAAGGACGAGAGAGGCGCGTCAAAGAAGTCAAGTTTAAATCTCGTGGCAGCGATTCGGAATTGAATTTAGATTACACCTAGTGTGTCTCGACATGAGTAGGCCACGATCTTGCCTAATGAAGGCCCGGAGAAAACGCACTTTTATGCGCGACCGCGTTTACGCAGCTGGAGAAATCCGCAGGTGCTCGATGCGCGCGCGCACGCGCGCGCTAATTATCTCAAAGGCAATAACGTCTAACAACACGCGGCTAATCGCGAGTGGAGAACGCCGCTTTTTTTCTACCATTAGAATAATCGAGGAACGTCATATATCGCCGAGGCAAGAAGGAAAGTACGAAAACATTTTGATCGAGATAGATCCGATCGTACGCGTCGTCAAGAGTGTCGCCGGACATTACGGCGAACATTAATGCCCTGTCGAGTAAGCTATTAATTATCCCGTGTCGGATGTGTTGCCGCCGCGCGTGGGCGAGACGCTTAGTGTTACATGTATTACCGATGCCGCGCTTCGCCGCGGGACGAGTACCGAATACTCGTATCGAGTAACAGTCGATATCCGACCGGTTGGCGTCCGCAGGATCTTCGCGTGGGTGCACTCGGGTGTACGGTGACACGTGGACGTTATATCGTTTCCGTTTCTCCAGCCGTCGCCAGCGTCGGAACGTCGTCGTACTGCTCGACCTACTCGCCTCGATCTCTCCGCGACGTTTACGACACGCGCGGCTCCTTCTCGGCCGCGCTTCTTCCTCCCAGGCTGATCGATCGTGTTTGTCACCGAAGGATTGAGAGAGATAGATAGAAAGAGATGTATATGAGCAGTACGAAGCAATCAACGTCGTCGGTCACGAAAACGAGCAATCGAACACCCTACATTGGTGACTGATAAACAAGTAGTCAATAACGCTGACATCAACAGGAGGAAGTTGATGTGAGGGTATCGACGTTCTGTATTGTGCTTTTCCCTCGGATTTGTAATTAATAATAATATTGAATATCGATATTGGGTACACAAGATACACAAGATGACATTTAACTGTTAAATACGAACGAAAGTGTCTAATTAAGGGAATAAGATTAGGGAAAATTGAGGATTTTTCACAATATATTCTTTATCGCTACAGTATAGGGGGAAGGGAGATTTTTAAAGATATGTATTAGTATGTAATGTTTTTAATTAATTATCGATTTAATTATGTGGTGATATATTATTTTGGTTTTAACTTCAGACTGCATTTTAAGTCCGTAATGTAATGGCGCGTAATTTTGCTAATTGTAAGTGAAGAGTGTATGTACATAAATTTATACGATAAACTATTATTAGGCACAAAGATCCAGTCCGACTGTCACTTTTCACATTTAAGCTACTAGAAAAAAATAAAATTCCTCAATCTATAATTACGCGCAATAATGTTACTTCTTTCTTACGTCAATCCATCGTCAATTCCAGATCGGAATATCTCTCGTATGTAGATCAGATTTCGGATGAATTAATAAACAGGAAGAGGCTGATGTGGAAATATCGACGTTCCGTGTTTTCCCATTGGATTCGTAATTAATAATAATATTAATGTTGAGCGTACACAAGCTAGCATTTAATTAAATTGTTAAATACGAAATGAAAGTGTCTAATTAAAGGAATAAAATGAAAATCTGGTACTTTTTAGCAAACGACTCTAGCTAACAAAACAAATTTTCTCAACTTATAATTATGTCATCTGCCCTACCTCGCACAAATGTCTCATCAGATTTCAGGCAAATTAATGCACGTTCGTAATTTTGTTGCAGACTCCGAGAGATGACAGGACGTCGAGCCCCGGCGGTGCGCCCGGTAATCACACCTCGGCGTTGTCGCCGTCGCCGGTCGGTGACGCGCCCTTGGGTAGGGCGTTGATGGAAGCGGCTCTGCAGCAGCAAGCCGCGACCGGCGTCCAGCCGCCCTTAGTTGTCACACCGTCCGGGTATTGGGTCGACGGTACCGATCATCGACATACCCTCGATTCCGCCGGCAGGGCATTGCTACCGGCACAACCGGCCTGGCAGCCCAGGATAGACCAAGACGACACGGCCAAGTGCTATCGCCGCTTCTTCGTCGGCAGGGTGAGTTCCGGTTTTTTTTTCGTCAACGTCCTATACCTATAACGTGGGGCTTGACATTGAAAATACGGACCAACATTGGCAATTACGGGTTTTAGAAAAAATCGGTTGACAAAAAATGTATGGCTTAAAGGGTTAAAATTGATAGCGATGCGATATTGACCGTGGTACTGCGCCAGACGTATCATCCCAACATTATGCCAATGTTGTATCAATGTTGACATGCAGTGCCGACATCGAAACTTTTATAGCCAATGTTTCAATGGGCCGACATTGTGCCGTTCGTAAAACCCTACGTGGGAAACGTTAGAATGTCGCGTGATGTTTTTACGTGAAGGCGAGAAGCAGCCGGGAAATTGAAACGCGAACGATTTTGAAAGACGTGATATAACGCTCACACGAACGAGTTGGAAATACCAGCGGGATTCAAACCACTTGCATCCCTGTGATCTTCGGCTAAATATAGATATATGAAGAATATATGCTGGTCTAGATAATTTACGCGTGACAGAAGCGCGATAAAATCGGTGGATGTTTGTCAACATCTGCAGACATTCATAGGCGTCTTTAAGGCGGTGTGGCGTCTCCTCGAGATCTAACAGTCTCGGAAATATCAACCGCGTCTTCCCACAGTTCTTTCGATATTTCATACTTTCGAACAGTCCCCTTAATTTATCCGATTCGTCATCGGGCTCAGGGCGTCACGCGGACATTATTCCGCCCCTGCAACCATATTCGAGCGCAAGAACCGTGATGAACCACGATCGCTCAACCGGCGTACGTACGTAGGTGTGCGAGGGAAAGGAAGAGGACGCGTGCACGGAGGAGACGGAGATAACGAGAGGGAGAAAAGGAAGAGTCGCGGAGCGGGAGGGAAAAGAGGTGGCACGTAGGAAAAGGAAAAGAGTACTTTGGACGTGGGAGTGGGAACATTCTCATAGCTCGCATGAAAGCCCGATGCTTGGAACTACGAGGGAATCCTCCTCTCCTCTTCTCTCTCCCTCTCTTTCCTTTTCCTCTCCGATATTCATCCGTCGTCGGTCGTCTTCGTGATCCCTATCCGCGATTTTTTTTTCCCGCCTCTAGGTTTCTGCTGCCCTTTCTCATTCTCTTCCTCTCGGATCTCTCTCCCTCTCTTTCTCTCTTCGTTTCCTTCCGTTGTCGGATTATCGTCGTAACGCGACCAAAATTTTCCCTCAGACGTGACGAGAGACACGATTTGCGTACGAAAAAAAAGTGCTCGATGAAAAAGAGCACGCGTGAGAAACGGATTCTGTCGTCGACGGAAATCCTCGATTACGGAATTGCTAAAATGCCATAGAAAATGACGAGTGACATAAATAATGTGATCGGAATCTCCTGTCACAAGTGAAGCTATTATTATTTATTATTACTACTAATTGGGTGCGCTATTATCACGCGTCAGTAAATCATAACGTTCTTTCATGCCGTTACTATTATTATACCAAGTTTTCCTGCAAGTATTTTGAAATGTTACATATCTGCTCGGAAGGTCTGGCTAATTAGCGATTATTTGAGTGCGTAGCTCGTAAGAAAAAGAGCGCGTTATTTTCCGCTTCCGGCGCCGCGCAGGCAGTTTTTCTAGATAAGACTCGACGGATGAGTTCCCGTTCCGCCTATTGTTACACCGACGGGTGTTACCTTTTGCTCGGATTGAGCTTGTTTTTCTGTCTTGCAACGCGAACGCTTGAAATTCTTAATTTTTATGAAGTAACGCTTTACGATAATCCGCGCGGAAATGCGAGATATACTAGCGTATAAATTCGAAATTAAAGAGCTCATGAAAATGCTACGAGTAACGTAAACGCGATGTTATAACGTTAGAAGCGCATTTCCCTCCATGCTGACGCATGATAATTGAAATTCAGAAAACATGCGTTTTAATTTTCGCGCTCCACAATCTCCGTAAAATACTCCGTAAAAAAGCTAATATAGATCTATTTAGTAGATTTTTGCTGTGTAATTTTGAAAAATATAAAACTGTAATGCTATTCTATAATAATAATCAATCTCTGATGTTTCCGATCTTGCATACTTACAGTACAATGTAAGTGATATATACAGAGTATTGGTTCGAACATGGGTTTCTTTATATTTAGCATAAGTGCTTGTTTGATTGATGGTTGTTTCACTACAAAAATATTATTTTATTGCAAAACAAAAGCGTTATTTGTTTCAATTAACTTGTTACTTTGAATAATCATTAAGCTCATATTTGTTTAAGTTGAAAAAGTAAAATTTCTTAAAAAAATAGTTTATTTAAAGCAAAACATGCGTTTTTTTTTTTTTTAAGTTAAACAATCGTATTTGTTAGTTTGAGCATGGGTTTGGTTGAACTATTCCAATGATTCAATTTAACTTCAACAAAATTGATCAAATCCAAAGAAATTTTTTTCTATGTAAAGACAGCATTACAGAGCATTTTTACTCATAAGTTACTTATAAGTTTAACGTCCTTCCTATTGCTTTGCTAATCTGGGAAAAAATTCCGCGGAGAAAACACGATATGAATATAACAGAGAGTCGTTATAATTATTAACACTAAACGCAAACCGGATCTGATTAGTAGATCTGTCAAAATTGAATCCCTACACGCGAGGGTCTTCTTACGTCTCGCGGTATGAACACGCGCCTTCGCCAATGTGTGCGATATACACCGGTATCGCGTGTTCCGTCGCAATGCCGTTTGTTACGCGCGTCAAGAAAAGAGAAGCGGCCGCGGGTCGCACATGTGGAAGAGAGAGGCGATCACTTGCAGGAGATAAGAACGGTGCGCGAGTAATTCGAACCGTAACAGTGCGAACGGTTGTATACCTCACGAAGCTGATCATAACGGCTAACGATATCAATCGAGTGGTTGGAGAACAAAGAAGAGACGGAACGCGGAGTAAAAGCCCGTTGCTTACAATAGGAGGGCGCGCCGCCGTCTTAGAGTTCATAATGGCAGGTTGGACGATATTTTCTTGCTATTTAAGGTACAGATTTCGTCTGATAAGGGACGAGACTCGTGCGTATAGACATTTCGATAAGAATTAATACGCGTAAAGACACGTAAACCGTAACACATAAAGCCCACAGGTCCAAGAGAATAAAATGTTCAAAGTTAGACCCAATGCACAATAGAGAAAATATTAGGAATAGGAATGAATATTAAATATTAAAAAAGGAATTAGGAATAGATATAGAGAAACGTAATCAAAAAAGAAATTTATAAGATATAAATATAGGAAGTGATTAAACAGTCATAATATAATTAAATATATTTATATTCTAGCTTATGAATTTAAACAATATAGATTTTGACATTACTAATCAAAATAATTAAAGAAAATCTCTAATCCAAAAGCAACAATTTTGTTATCATGTTTAATTTTTTTAATAAAAATTTTATTTGTATTAAAAAGAAATAAACATGGAAGAATAGATGCTAGGTTTAGCCTGTCAATTTACAGATAGTCTAAGATGACTTTTCAACTTGAAAAACTTTGATTAATGAAAGAACTAAAAAATGATGCCAATCTTTTTTCTATTATGTCGGAATGACATAAGAAATATAAATCTTTAATATACTTAATATTTTCTTTCAGACTTCAAGTACCTACTCATGATCGGCGACCATGAGTTATATATTTAATATTTCATATTCTATCATTTTTATTTATTATTCTCGATGCATTGTGCGTTAGTCTATTTCGTTGTTTTGAAACAAAATAATTCTTAATTCCGATTTCTAATATTTAATATTTATTCCTAATATTTTCTCTACTTGTGCATTGGGCCTTATACGATAAGAAAGATGCCACGTGTATGCTATGCTTTTAAATTTATATTACTAGCTTTTAGAGTCCAGTGCAATTTTTATGAAACGTAATTTCCATTTGCGACTGTATGAATCTCAATTTCAATTTGCGATTAATTTAACCAGTTTAATTATAATTCGCAATTCATCTTGTCGAAATCCACGCTGGACAGTTAAACATACCCGATATTATTACGTTTAACAATTTAATGACCATACCGTTGCGTTATTAATGTATCAGTAATAATGACAGTGGTAGTAATAAACGTACACACAATAACTTGACGGCATGAACTCCTGTGAACTCCGGGCGCGTTGCCCTTTCTAACTCCCTCCACCATTTCCATCCGAAGGTTAGTAAAACACCGGAGGGGCAGAAGGGAGTGGTGTATGCATGCATTTCACCGTGCACCATTCTGCGCGACCCGACCTTTTCATGCGTCTCTCTAAGCCTCTCTCGGCACTTTTGCTCGCGTGCAACGCACGATCAACGACGATGCACCGTTTTTATTCGCCGCCCGTTGCCCTGCCGACTCTATCGCGGCTTCAGTAAAACGGTAGGATACGCTTGCTGCTCTGCGGAGTTGCCTTTACGGCTGTCCGTAAAAGACGGCCGAGAAACATAGGAACCCAAGTCCGAGGACCGTTTCTTTCCCTCGTGTCAAGAAGCCTCGCGGACACGTGCGGAATCGTACGGTCGCGTATTTCCCAAATGAATAATTAAATATAAGGAAACTTCTTTTGGATATAAATAATTCAGTCGCGACCGCCGTATGTAGATGAAATGAAATTACGATTTACAGTTTTTTTTTTATTTTAGTGTTTCAATTTTTTTTTTGTACACCGTTAAATTCGTAATGTAAAATTATATTTATTTTGAATCGTTAATTTTTTTCAATCGTCACGCTATTTTTCATCGAGTGCGTGAGGTCTTAGGATTTTTTATATTAGAATATTCTAATATAAAAAAAATCAATTTATATCTTTTAGAAGTAATATTTATTCACTTTCAAAATTTAAATGGCAAAAATTATATTTTGTTACGGAGAAATGTGTTTTACTAAACATCGGACTTATAAAGAAACATAAACTCTATGTGACGATTGAAGGATTAACTGTTCTTTAAGTCGCTATTATTTCTATATAGTCAATATGTCATTAATTTATCTGAAACAATAAAATTGAATAATAACATGTTTTGTGTTAAAATAATAATTTCGACACATGTGGTAAAAATTAAAAATAATAAGATATTGTTTACTTTTACTCAATTCAAATTGATATAAAATTGATTCTTTAATATTTAAATGCTTCGATCAAAGCTACTTCATTCTACGATTCGTGCAGCGTACTGCAGCGGTTACGAGGACATAGATGTGTCCAGAAAGGAAAAGCCAATGTGAATTTATTCTCTTCCGCTCGGCGGACGTACATTCGAAATGAGACTGTGACGAAAAGCTGCTAATCGAACGAACCTGCTAATAAACGCCGGAGACTGTTTGCGTAATACGCTGTCCTCGATACGGTGTGTCTCACGCGAGGGACACCGTATACAACATACGCGCGGGACGAAACGCGTTAACTACAGTTTGCAAAACCGTACGGACGCGTTTGTTGCTGCGTAACACGGTGCGCTCAGGGCCGCGATCGCCTCTTGTCACAGAGAAATACATTTCTTTAAATTTAATAAATTTTGTTGAAGTAAAAGAAATTGAATCATTGGAATAGCCCAACCAAATTAATGTTTGAACTAAAACAAATACGATTGTTTGACGTTCAAAGAATATACAAAGGTTTACTTATAATAAAATATTTTTTGAAATAAATAAAGTTAATCTATATCTTTATACAAGTCTATAAGCTTGATAATTATTCCAAGTAATAAGTGAAACAAACAACAGTCTTATTTGAATCAAATGTTTTTAAAGTACTATTTCAAATAATAGTTATTTTCCCGTCAAACAATATAATTTAGTTCAACGAAATAATCGAGTTTTTATTCAATGAAATAATGTTTCGTGTAAAATAATATTTTTTCTTGTGAAACACAAATGTTAAACAAACACGTGTACTATTATATATAATGTACTATTATATATAAAGAAACGTTTTTCTCTGCGTGCGTACTCATTTTACTCGCGGCAATTTCGTAACGCCTAATTCAATCCGGAACGCGCAAACTACCGTAATTGTTCTAACGCACGCGTCACATCGCCACGTCGATTGTGTCCCGCAATGTGGTTCGAACACAATCCGTGGACTAACACGCTTTACGTTATCCGATTCATTATACGTATACGTATGCCTAACATCTTAAAGAACCGTCACTGAATACGCATTACTTAACAAAAGTTATTCAAATAAATGAAACTTGACTGACATGTGAATACTACAAGAAAATAGAGAAGCTTCTTTTTAATCGCGTTGGATCTTTGTAGCCTAATATTATTTTTTTATGTTAATTTATATACCTACACTTTTCCACTCAATAAATTGTATGCCTATTATTTGTTGTCAGCTTTGAAACATCTTACATGATTAAATCGATAATCAATTTAACAATGATGCTAATAAATGTCCTTTAATTAAATCACTGTTAAATTTGTAATGTCAAATTACTCATGAATTATTTTTAGCCATTTCTTAAATCACCACTACTCATACTCAATATATCATTAATTTAATTAAAACAATGGAGATAAATAACAATATGTTAACTACATGTTTTGTGTTAAAATAATTTTCACACACAAGGTAAATAAAATATTTGCTTTTATTCAACTCAATAAATTAGTTTAAACTTGATCTTTTAATATTTAACAGTGATCACTGCAAAGAATTTATTGTGAACAAGTTTTTTAATGTTACAAGATTTCTCAATCTTCTAAGTTTGTCGCTATTTTCCAGAACTATTTTATATACTCGATATTACATTTCTTCTTTGTTTTGACATTTAGTGACTGCGTTCAGAAGAAAAAGTAGCATTAATAAGAACAACGCTTAGTGATTCTTTAATATGATTGATTTTACTTTTAGTTTCTTGCTGGATCTAACAATAAGTGTTAAAAACCATTAGCAGTGGTCGAGTTGCACATATGTTGTGCTTTAATGCAGCATACTTTCAGTTTGCTGTAAACCATGGCGAATACTGAGTAAACATGTTGTAAATCAATAAAAAGGAAATAGAAAATCATAAATCATTTTATAACATTTGCATTTTGCTAAATGCAGCCAAATATCATTTAGCAGAAAATCAAACTGATTAACAATAATTGCATCAGTTAAACGCCAATGTATTAAAGAATCATTGAGCACTCACTAAGCGATTTTCTCTGCTGAATGCAGCCAATGATACAGTCTCGATGATTTCGATAAACTTTTGGGTTTTCAGCAGGCTTGCGTTGAAGGAAACTTGGCAAACAAAAGATAGTTTTTTTCCGAAATCTAATCGTATCCTCCATACGCGTTTCCCCAACTTTTCGACGAATTCTTGAAAGGTGATGTCAGCGGTATGGTTTTCGCGGAGAAACCTGAAATCGTGGCTAGTTTACCGCACGTAATTGTCCCGACTGTGAAACCGCATCGCCTTATCGTGTCAACTTTGTTTCCACAGGAACACGTGAATCTCGTGGGAAGGGACAGTGAGAACGGCCCGGTCCTGGTCTCGGTGAAGGCCGAGACGGTCGCCGGACAGGAGCACTGGCGAGTATTGCTGCGACTCCGGGCGGGATCGACGCATGACCTGGTCCCTACTGTGAATCTCAGCTCGAATCCTACACCGACAAAAATGGTCAAGGTAAAGACGACGGTACTCACCCGCGGTAATAATTCCTTCCAGTCAGCGTATGCGTCACGCAATGAAACTGCAGATTAAAAGCGCCAAGGAGACGCGTTTCTTGGAAAGCGCGCGGAAGGCTTCAAAGATACGCTACAGCGATATCGATTCAGAAATCCCAGTTGCTGCTGATTAGATAGAATGTAAAATTTTCGTTTGAAATATTTATTTGCACGTTTATATATTTCGTAAAAATATTTCGATCATGAAGCTGCCTCGGCCCGGACGCCGTGTTCCATTTTTTAAACCTGTGCGACGCGAAAGCCGTCGTTTTCCTTGAGCCATTGTGCGATTTATCATGCGCTGTTTACGTATCGGAGACGCCGCTTATACTGGGTGGCGCACTCGAGACAGGCATACTCGATTACCTGTGTGTTTGAAGAGATAATAAGAAATGCCTGAGACAACAGCCGCGTTGTGTTTACCGGAGAAACCGATATTAATACGAGCAAAATGAAACGCTCAGAGCCCCGGTTTTTTGAAGTTGTTTTAAGATCAAACAGTTGCTCGTACGCAATGGGATTTTTTATAACGAAAAGTGAACGAACGACGACGGATTCCGTCTATAAGCGCAATACGACATCATCGTCCGTTTGAACTATTAATTATACTTGGATGAATTATGCAATATAATAATATATTTGTTCACAAAGAAAGCATTAAAATGTGATCGCGATAAAAGAATATAACAGCTTTAGAGAATTTTCAGACTTATACATGTGAATCTTCATCATAACTAAATTAAAACGGAAGATTGATGAAAAATTCTGTAAAGAGAATTGAGTAAAAATTAAATTTTCGAAAGAGTAATCATTATCGTAATTATTTGAAAATGTGTACTTTCATTAAATCGATGCGAATGTATAATAATAAATTATGAAATGATTTTATTTTTTGTATCTTCTCCTTTCTATAGGTCTACATTTCATATCGTTTCTCGTATTGACTATAAAACGTTTGTAGATCATGTGAAACTACAGAAATATTGATAGAAAACTCAAGTGCTTTTGAAAAATGAATAAAACATTTCATAGAGCGACTTTTAAAAATTCGTTACCTTCGGGCGATGGAAATGCTATATCCGGCCTTGGGTCCTATATTCCACCGGTGTATTCCTATGCGCGCAAAAACGCATAAACGCGCTGAATAATTTAACGTCCGTATGTGCATGCTTTATCTTTCTCTCTCTCTCTCTCTCTCTTTTGCTTTTTTTTTCTCTTGACTGTTACGTGCGCGATTGCCGTGGCAAGAGGAAGCAAGAGAAGGCGAAAGGGAAACAGCAAAGGAGAGAGATAAGGAGGCGTGATAAAACAGGAAAAGACCTTGCCTCGCTTTTTCGTAATCGTGCGTCGATTATGTGTGTTCATGCGTATCCTCATCGAGAAATATTTCTCTTCAGGCAATCAACGAGTCCCTAAATGTGAGCCCTCTGATGCCAGTCATGTGCCCTGGAGCTGGTACCTTGATAGCCCGATACGACGAGCACGCCTTGGTCTCTAGGTTCAAGTTCGGCGTACTCCACCAGCGAGCCGGTCAACTCACCGAGGAGCAACTTTTTGGCAATCGGCAGATCACCCCAGCCTTCCAGGAATTCCTCGATTTGCTTGGTCAAAAGATCGATCTCAAAGATCACAAGGGGTAAGATTTAGCTTTAATCTTTTAACGTCTAATATAAGGAAAAATATTTTTTAAAAGCATACAAACATTATAAATAACTGTCAATTATACAATTTCACAAAATGTATTATAATTAAATGTATTATAAAAATATTTCATAAATTATAAAATTATATTCATATATTATAAAAAATTATAAGAAATCAGTATATGTGAGAAAATTATAAAAAATTGTTATTCTTAACTCTTTAATCGTCGTGTTATTTTTCGTAACATGAATCGACACGTGAGGTGTTTTGCTATTCCAATATAAAAAGTCAATTTATATCTTTTGAAAGTATTTATTCAGGCTTCCAAAATTTAAACGGAAAAATTTATATTATTACGAAAAAAACACATTTTACTGAATATTGGAATTGTAAAGACGACTGGAGAGTTAATATTTGTCTTTTACTTCTCTCGTGTTTCTTTTCCCTAACTAATTTCCCTAACTAATTCGTGGACATTGCAGTTATCGCGGTGGATTGGATACTCGACACGGTCAGACTGGCGATTCGGCAGTGTACGAAGTGTTCCGAGGTCGGGAGGTGTTGTTCCACGTAGCTTCGTTGTTACCATACAGCCCAGGCGATTCGCAGCAATTGCAGCGTAAACGGCACATCGGCAATGACATCGTTGCCATCATATTTCAGGAGGAACCGACGCCTTTCAGCCCGGACATGATCGCCAGTCACTTCTTGCACGCCTTCATCGTCGTGCAAGTCATTGACCCCTGCACTCCTAATACGAGGTATATTCTTAGATTCTTAGTTGCTTCCTGTTTACATACCGCTTGCTCCACAAAGCTGAAACTTGACAAATAGTCTATTATCGAAACGTTTATTAAAATATCTCTTACGTCGAAACTTACGTGAAAACTGTTGATTTTGTCGAATAACCGATGTCAATTAACGCGAGAAGCAACGAATAACAGTATCGTTGAATTTTAAGGTACAAAGTCAGTGTGACAGCGCGCGATGATGTTCCCTGGTTTGGACCGACTCTACCGACGCCGGCAGTCTTTCTCAGAGGTGTCGAATTTAAAGAGTTCCTGCTTACAAAACTCGTGAACGCCGAGAATGCTGCTTACAAAGCCGAGAAATTCTCCAAATTGGAGGTAAGTCTCTTTGTTTCTTGTCTCTTACAGTTTCTTCCATTTCCATTGTATTGCAAAATGAGAAAATTCGAAGAGTATATAATTTTTTCGCATAATCCAATAGCTCGCTATCGTGATAATTTTAGAAAAAGACTGCAAAAATACGTGGCGATAAATATTAATTAATCACACGATTTTTAGCTGCGGACCAGATCGGCCTTGTTAGAATCTCTAACAGAAGAACTGCAAACCAAAACGGCAGAATTTCTCGGTGGTCCGCTCGGCCTGGGAAACTCCGGCTTAAACATTTGTCCGGTGAGTCCAACGAATGACGTATCCACTTCAGGAAGTAGTGGCAGTGGTTCGCGGTTCATCGATACAGTGCGTAAAGCACTGATCTCCCGTGTGAGGAACGCATCAACAGAAAGCGTACCGCAGCAACTAGCGAAAAAAGGTCAACAGACAGAGTCTAGTCCTCCGAGCAATCGACAATCGACTATTACAAAAGTAAGTTAGCGAAAATGAATGACAAAATATTTATTATTTGTAGAATAAAGTTCTTTCAGTAATTAATTATGGCTATGTAAAAAAGAAACAGGTAGCATTATGATTACATGATAAAAATACATGTATGGAATACAAGTTTAAATTTAATTGTAGATTATAAATTATATAATATAAATTAATATATATAAATGAGTTAAATAGATTGAAAACTGTAACTCTATGTCAAGGTGAGCGGCAGCAAGCGTTCGGTGGAACCGTCCAGTCCTCTTGGCTCGCCGGATCTGACCTTGAGGAGAGACTCTGAGCGCGGTAGTCTCGGCAGTCAGGATAGTAGTCTATCCAACACCGACAATCAAGACAGCAGTCTGACGACATTGCAGCAGGACGAATATGATCGTAAGGAATCGCAGAGCACAAGTGTCGTCTGTCTCGATAGCGATACTACTGTCATCGACAAGATTTCGACGCCGACATCGGCAACGGTACAGCGACTAACGCACGAGAATCTGCGCACACAGGAAAAAACAACAACGGAGGTGACGCAACGAGTAATTTCGGAGAGCGATGACAGTTCGCTTAACAGCGAGCTCGAGCTCGATCAAGCCGTGTATCCCGATAGCGACACGGGTCTCGAATCTATGAGCTCTGCGGAGACTCACGATACTACAAGGTGTACCAGTAAAGACGGAGTCGTGGAAAATGAAAACTTGAGGCTGGAGGTCACTAGGCTGAAATGCGACAAGCTGGATTTGCTGCGGCAAAATGTGGTAAGTAAGAAATGAATAAAATTGAAATTTTTTGCCTTCAAATTTCCAAGAGATTTACAGCTACGAAGAAATGATATCGATTTTTAATCACAGACATGCCAGCGTGAACTGAAACGTCGTCGAGAAAAAGAACTGCAACTGGAGTCCGATTTGGCGGCGGCGTCTAAGGAAATTTTGCGATTACGTGCGATGTTGAAGGAGTGCTCCACAAGTATTCCGCTGGATAACAATAACCAGCAGACGTCCACTGTGTGAAGTTTGCGAATGCGACATGTAAGCGCGATTACGAGTTGCTCTCGCGAAATGTTAGATAGTATGGCCTTTGCGGTCGAATACAATTGCATGTGCTGTAGAGCTGAAAAATTATAAAAAATGCGAAATAAATTTTTTCGTTTTTATTAGAAATTTGTCGCGCAACTCTTTCACACGGCTTTTGGCTCGCATTCTGATTCTTTTCCATTATCACTTTCGCGCATAGTTCAATATTGAGATTACTGAAAGATTTGTAGAAGGAAGGATATGTACCGCAAAATGTCAATAGAGAAATACAAGAACTCGACAGGGATGTAAAATGAAATATTAAGATATCTTTTAAACGCTTAACGAGTACTCGATACTTAAACACTATGTACCTTTCATTCAACAGGAATCATTCACTTCCAAAGGTCTATCGTTAGTGCTTCATAAGAGCGTGTAGAATTTGCTTTATTGCGAGGATTAATCATTCAAACCGAGTTTTTTTTCTCTAGATAGAAACCAGTACAAGTTCTATAAATCATATACTAGATAATAGAATTAACATGAATCTGTAAAATTGTCTATAGTGACCAAAGTGTCAACAAGACACAATATAGATTCAAGATTGTTAGAGTTCTTGTTTGACTTATAAGACATGTGTAATATTTATCTATTAATTTATTAGTAGACTTAAGTTGACCATTCGTAGTCAATATACATATGTGGACATAAAAAGAAGCAGTAGTTGAGAAAAAGAAGCAATGTTTGTAATATTAACTATTAAGAAGCGGATTTAGCACTTGACATTAAGAAGAAACAAAAATTGTCGCAAAGCGCCGCAACAAAAACGTCGTGTCTATTTATCGAAAGCAGCGCGTAACTCCCGTTTATTCTTTCGTAGCGCAGGTAATTCGATTATCCACAATTAGGCAAAACTTCTTCCATATTAGATGCGATTTTACGTAATCTGGAGACCTTTTGTCACGCACGATTGTAGAGGGAAGGATATGTACCGCTAGCTACACAGTATTTGTCACGATAGACTTATCCGACATTCTTATCCGTTTAATTAATTTTCTAGTATTAGATACCAGAGAACATATTTAGTTTTAGAGAATACTTCTACGAAGTTTAATCGTCTCCGAAACACTATCCTCGCGTGCTAGTTTTAGCGAAAAACTGATTTTATTTTTAACCAATCGCGCACAGCACCAAATTATTTAAGTATGCATCACGTGTTTTCACAAAGTATCGTTATTCCTTTTCACATGCGCAAACGAAAGATGCGTTATCGTTCACCATTCACCAGCTAAAGTTAAGTATTTTGTATTTGTTCTTGGTTGACAATCAACTTTTCTGTCAATCTTTCTGTTATCTTTTATGGCTAGTATTAATACGATTCTTACCATTATTATTATTAGTCTTATTATTAATACTTTTATTAACATTGATTACGTTATACTTTGTATGATCTTTGTAAATAATCGTTAATATAAGATAGACACTCGAAGGCGCTAAGCGAACTAGCACAAAGAGGAGGAACAATAATGTTCACTCACACATAATACCAAAGTTTAATGTAGTAAAATTTACAACTTCTCTTTTTTTTTACTTTCCTTATTCCTTTTTCTTTCCCGTTTGCCATTATTTTTACAGGTTAAAAAAAAATTACAAGTTTCATTTCATCAGATACTTTTGGAAAAGGAAATAGAAGCATCATTTTCGCAGCTACTTTGATAGAATATCACATTTATCACTGCCTATGCGATGTCGCCTCGACATTTCTCTTTCGAGAACACGAAGTCTGTTCTATCGCTTATACAACATGATTGATTGTACCAACAACACTTTATACATACTATTGAAAAATGACCGATGTACTGCCGCAATAGTATTGATAATTTAAATAACATTGGTTTTTCTCTGTCGCAAAAACAAAACTATTTCTACGAAAATAAGAAAAATCACATGAAACAAGTGAATTTTTTTTTATTTTAATTGATAACAATACGAAGAAAAATGTAGTTGAAGATACTAAAGTCGCAGTATTTCGGACGGACTTATGTTACAATAAGCATACAGTTAGCATTTTTCAATCTCTTATAGTAATAGAGGATTGGATAAGAATTATTTTTTCCGAATCTATTGATAGTCTGATTTTTTGCTTTATATTATCTATAAATTTATTGGAACGATGATGGGCACCATTTAAATAAGCTTTTGTATGTGTCTTTGTAGAAAGATTCATGGGCTTGTGGACATATTTTCCAGTAACGATATATATACATATACATATATATTCTAAAAAAAAGGAAAGAATTATTCTAAACACATTAAAATTATTTCGTGAAGAGGAAAAATATAATTAAAGAATTATTCTAAATATGTTAAAATGATTCCAAAAGGAGGAAAAATATATGAATTGTTCTAGAGACGTTAAGTTAAAAACAATGTACAAAATTGAGATCTCGTTAATCTAAAATATTGGACTGTTTTCATTGATCGATAATGTATCTGGCAAAGATTTGCGATAAAGTTGATTAAATATCTATATTCAATTGGATCTGAGAAAAATAATTCGAGGTAAGAGGCCGATAAATTAAAAAATTGAAAGATTACGTCTGTTAAATCCGAACCAGCATACATGTTATTTGGTGGTAACAAGGTGTTTAATAATAGGTGTAATGTATCTTTGTTTTGGATAACTATCCTAATAAAAATAACGTTAGAAACAGATAAAACATGTATCCTATCTCTTCAGTTTCTGTTTTACTATTGCAAAGAAAGAAACGCATAGTAAAACAGAAACGGAAGGGATAGAGTGCATGTTTTATCCGTTTCTAATGGAATTTTTTCTAGGGCGGTTTAAACTAAATAGAAAAATCCTGTATCATTTTGTGATTATGGCTGTAGAAGTAATAGTAATTTAGAAGCAGGTGATGTTAATCTAGTCTGTTTCTTAACAGAGGGAAATATTTCGGAAGGCACAACAGTTTGTGCTGCACTATGTTGCGGCAACTTGCGCGCGATCTTGAACATAAACCGGTATTCATAGTCGGTTCTTATTTTAAGATCGTCTTAAATATCTTAAGATGCTAATACGGCTCTGTGATTGGTTTAGAAACGTATAAGACTGTCCCTGACAGCAAAATCTGAAAGAACAGAAATCTGTTGCTTTTCTGACATCAGATCCTGTCAGCAGAATCTGCTTCATTTCTGCTGTCAGTTGACATAGGACATCCTTGTCATCAAGTTCTGTCAATAATATGTTAACAGAATGGGATCTCAGATGAGCTCAGTCTGCTAACATTTTCATCAAATCTGTTGCCAGTGCATTGATATTATTTCCAAATCATACTTCTCAATGTTAAATTGTTTTTTATTCATTCATTCATTCAATAAAGCAAATGCGTGTTGATTTCGTAAATCTTAGTTATTTTTATATTATTTATTGCCATAATCACAAAATAGTACAGGACTTTTTTTATTTAATTTAATCTGCTCTAACTCACAGCAAATATTACACTTTGTACATTATCATAAAAGTGATACACCGTTCAATAACAAACGACTTCTTTCATACATAAGAACGAGGATAATCTCTAGAAAACTACAAAAAAACATCATTACCGTTTTTGTGCAATTTTTTTATTGAATAATATTATCTTTACAGGCGTGATGGAATATCCCAGTGAAAAATGATCGAAAGCACCTCGAATCGACGTCGAATTGATGCCTTTTCGTCGCAAAAGACGATCAAATTGATATCAATTCGACATCGATTTGACCAACTATTTCTCACTGGGATGTGATTTGAATATTTTTTCAGAAATATCTTGTATACCACTGTTAGATATATGTATATAGAGGATTTATATTATAACTATTTAATATTCACGAAGAAAATTTAATTGAGCCTTCTTACTTTTATCAATGTAAATAATATCGCGATCTGAGTTCGATTAAAGAGATCCAATGTTTCTAAAGATTAAGTTTTACCACTGTCTAATGTGATTTCTATACTGGCCTTGCGAAAAGTCAAAGAAAGATTATCTATATTCTATATTATAGAGAGATATTCATTATGATATGATACCGAGAACAAGAGAACGGACTGAGAAATAGAAGAGAGAGAGGGGGGGGGGGGGAGATAGAAATATTATTACAGAAAAAAATATATAAATATATTTTGTAACTAACATTAATTATCTATTTCTATAACTAACTCGAATATACTCACTTTTAGAAAAAACAATTTATATACAATATATATAGAATGTCTCAGATTTCCTATAATAATCATTAATGGTAAAGGAAGGAATTAAAAAATGGTCAATTTTGATTGCAAATGAACATCTTTAAAATCTATATAGTTATCATTTTGAAAGTCCATACATTTATGAAAAAAACCTTGTTTACTCAGGAAAACTTGGGAAATCTTTCAAAATTAATAAAGAAGATGATTTAAATGTTTTATAAAAAAGCGTTTTTTTCCTAATAAACGATGGTAGATTTCAAAACTAATGGTGTATTTACATGTTGGTGTATTAAATACACTATCAAGAAGATCCACAAATACATGTATACAGGGTGTGCCATTTTTATTTCCCCAGACAAATATCTAAAAAAAATATGAAAGATACGGAAAAATGTTTTAAATAAAAGTTATATGACTTAAAGAGAGAAAAATAATGTTATAATTAATTTTTTTAATTCTATTTTTTTTAAGTCACATTCTGAGCAGTACATATTGGTTGGCCAACAGATTACTTTTAATCGAAAACATCGATAGTTAGGAAGACAACGTTAAACCGACATTATTAAATGTTATAATTCGATAAATTGGTAATAAATTTCCTTTTTATTCATTTGATTCGAATTAGAAAGCATAATTGTTTCTTTGTAAATTTTAATTACCTTGAAACAGCTTACAATTTAACTATTCCTGACGCCGTGTATACAATAATGAAAATACAAGAAATATATTAATTTTGATATTGAATATCGATGCTTGAAAACGCTTTCACTATTGTGTTGTGCCGAAATACACGAATTTTGGATAAATTTTAATTTAAAGATTATTATAGCCTCCATTATTTTTTTGAATTTCTATCTCAAAATAACTCCAAAAGTATATTAAAGATTGTTATGGGAAGTTTGGAATATTCTGTATATATTTCCTACGACGATGTGAGATATATTACTATAGATATTCGATTTCTTCGATTTCACCATTGCGTGAAAAACAATTTCGAGTATTTGTAAAGCGTGTTTACTGAGTTGTTTTAGAGTAAATACATCAATAAATATGAGATGCGCGTTTGTGCTTTCGAATATATAAATAACAATCTAAAAGAAGATACAATTTGTGTGTTTATCGTGTTACAACTCACGAAAAAATGAACATATAGATATATGTGGAAAACTCATAGTAAAACTTTTCGATAGATTAGTCATCGTTGCATCTACCGAGTTGAAATTTTCTATGCTTTTTGGCTTCGCAAGCGATTCGAAACAAATGTAAAAATCGTATTGGGAAATCGAATGTTTATTAATATCATCGAATCGCTACTATTACCGATCAATTGGAGATAAAGTATGAAGATAATATTCGGAGTCCACAAGTTATTATATCCAAACATAACATTTGGCAATAAATAATTTTTTAAAGCACAATTAGAGCATAACGTTAAAGAAACCATGCACCAAAGAAATATTTTATAAAATGAAAATCGGAAACATTCGACGCAACTCTACAGAAATATTTTGAATTTAATTGTAATAAAGCTCCTTACGCGTGGAAAATTGTAAGCACACAATGTGTACAATATTTAGTAACATACAAAATGTTTAAGTGGTTTTTGAAAATGCGAACAGCTCTGATTGGACTAGTCTATGTATATAAGTATATGTATTATATATGCAAAAAGAATGAAAAAATAAAAGATATGCAAAGTAAATGGATAACTATTCAATTACCAGATAGCCAAATCTGTCAAAGTAGATTTTATCAAATGCTTATATACTCAAAAATGAAAAATGATGATCAAGAAGACATCAAATCGATACGGAATCGAGCGAAGATACTGCGACGCAAAATTTGAATTGGAAAGTTTTCCTTTAAGAAATATCGTTATTATTATTATCATCGTCATCTTGGAGGTAAAGAGGGGGAGGGGGGAGGGCTCGTAAAAGATAACGAAATGCTTTTTCGACACTATGTGGCGTTGCGATGTGCGTCGCAATATCTTCGCTCGATTCGGTCTGTTTCAACGCTGTGTGTGTCTTGGCGCGAGAAATTATCGTGCTCTTGAATAAAAAAAGTCAATTCAGACGAACTTACATAAGCGTATAAGCATACGCAGCAAAGAATAGATTGATCTATTTTTCTTATGTATAAGTTTACGGACTAATCAATTTTTTATGCTTATGCGTAATGCAAATTTGTCTGGATCTTCAAAGTCTCAGTTTGTCTCGGCGCTGTGCATGCCCTGTGTTAAAGTTAATTAAAAATTACATTAAATTTAAATTTAATTGTTTGTTTTACATTTTAGAACAAATAAAGATAAATAAATGTAATTATATTACACTCAGGACACAGTCTTAATTTGTTCTTTGCTCATCTATCTTGTATTTCTTATACGATCTTATACAATTCGAAACTATCGATATTGCATGCTCAATATTATGCCTTGTTAATGTTTTAGTTAATTATGAAATAATAATTATATATATATATATATATATATATAATAAAATAAATTATTTTGTAGATTATTTTAGACGTCTGCATGAAGCTTAGCAATTTTTATGTGTATTTGTGTAAATAGTAACATGCATTTAGAAAAGTAAACACAATATATTCGTAACGATATACATATACATTCGTACTAAGAGATCAAAGAATATAATTTATTTTTTTAATGTTTGGAGTCAATACATTGTGTCTTCATCAGTCGGATCAAATGGCAAAAACTTATTTGCTTACTAGAGAGTTTTATTTTCAATATAACAAGAACGGAATCAATTAAAGATAGAAAAATATACTTATTATATGCCCCCTCTCTAGCACACCTTGCGTCATAAAAATGGTATTTTTGTCGACAGTCGACATTTGTCTGTCTACTACAATATCTACTACTAGGCATCTATAGACGTACCTGCACAAATTGTTTTATGGGAGATTATTTTTTCAAGAAGGATCTATTCATCCATTTGCTCCGATTATCGTGATACTTTCACGTATGTACATATAGTTCATATTTTGCATATTGTACATTGTTTTATATCTTGCATAATTATAGCATTTGAGCTTTATTTTATCATGCATATACAGAGTGTCCAAAAATTCGTGCATTTGTTGTACAAGTCGTGATAATTTATGATTTATCATTCATTCGAATTTATTAACATTTATCATAAAATTAAATAAATATAAAATAATAATATGCTGAAAGTAAAGCAATAGAAATAAGTTTACTAAAAGAAACAACTTTTTCCTTTAACCTCATTCTACAATAAGTCATAGTCGTAAAGTCGTAAGTAAATTAGATCAATTAATCAGTTAAATATTCTTAAATGTAAGAACAACACTTGACTGTAATTGATTTGCTTACGATTTTACGACTACGACTCATTGTAGAACAGGCCTTAACAAAATTGCGTCCGATAAATAGTTTTCGCAGGAGTGCAGATTAATCTGCTTTTACTATTAAACTATTCACTACTATTAAAAGTTTAATAAAAATTAATTTCTAATAAAAATTAATTAGAAAAATTAATTAGAAATTAATTTTTATTAAAAAATCAAGCGCTCTTATCTTTGTGGTGCTCAGAACCGCGCGTTTCTCACTTACTTGTTTATTTAAAAATAAAGACAAATGTATAGTAATATGCTTTGCGAGCTGAGCGTTCTATTATTCTGAATATTGCATACAATTGTGTATAATAATTAAATAATATCTTTAAACGTAAAGAATAGTTTACTAATTAAACGAGAATATGTGACCTGTACAAATGCTGAGAAAATGATTTATTGTAAAAGAAATAAAGAGATAATTAAAGAGTTCTTATAATTAGCTCTTAACTCAAATATTTTACTTTATTTTTAATGATTATTATACAATAAATCAATTTGCCAGGAGACATTATCGCGTCTCTTGATTAATAACTCGATAAATAATGGTCCGAGCCAAAATCGAAAAAGAAACTTTTTGTTCAAAATTCCATCCTCTTTCACCTCCTGAAATATTAATATTAATTATGAGTTATATGACCCTGTATAACAAATATACATATATACATATATTGTGGAAAAAGTTTATACGTATAAAACGTATAAAAAATAGATTGAATAGGTACAATAAATATTATTTAATTTTTTAAACTTATTTCTATTACTTTATTTTCAAAATATTATTATTTTGTAATCAACTAATTTTATGATACACGTTAATAAAGAATGAACGATAAATCTATAAGTATCGACAGGCACTTCTTTACGTTTCTATGAGATTTATGTTAACAGAAGACATTAAATTAACTATAATTTATAAAAGATATTAATAATTATATTTTGTTATAGATTACAGGAAAATGGCGAATGATCGTTTAGATATAATAATATTTGGTGCTACTGGGTATACTGGAAAATATGCAGTGAAAAATATGACTCATATCTGCAAAGAGCAGAAAATAAAATTTGGTATTGCTGGTCGTAGAAAGGAAGCTTTAGATGCGGTTGTTAAGGAATTTGCCTCAGATATTGGTACATTTAATTTATTGTTAATGTGTAATCCAAATATATGACTTATTAGAATTAATTATTCCAAGAGATAGTGAACTTCCTTCGTTTATGTTTAACAAACACTTTTATGTTACATATATCTTATCAGAGGATGTGCCTATTATTTTGGCTGACGTAAAAGACGAGGAGTCTCTTAAGAAAATGACAGAGCGAGCAAGAGTACTCATCACCTGTTGCGGTCCATACAGATTTTATGGAGAACCAGTTATTAAATCGTGCATTGCTACTCGCACTCATTATGTTGATGTTACTGCTGAAGAACAGGTAACAGTTCAATATCTATACATTCGTAATAACCATTGATTGATAATTTCTGATGTTTTCAATATTTTACAGTTTATGGAGAAAATGCAATTGAAATATAACGAGGCAGCTAAAGAAGCTGGCATTTACGTAGTGACCGCTTGCGGCTTTGATTGTATTCCTAGCGATTTGGGAGTTATTTTCACACAACAGAAATTTGGAGGAGAAGTCAATGCTATTGAAATATACGTGAAGATATTGTTTCCTGATAAAGGTCCATGTGTGAGTTATGGAACTTGGGAGTCTGTAATATATTATCTGGCATATTCATACGAACTATGGGTATTACACAAAAAATTGTATCCTATCAAATTGCCTGAATTCACGCCGAAATTAAGATTAAGGTGGATCTTTTTAATGTTAGATGTGTTCAATTATAAATTATATTTTATCAATTTTATTATAAATCAGTTTTGTATGCGTATTAAGTATTTAAAAATTATGCAAAGCAATATATATTGATAAAAAAAGGAAATAGTGATTACTTTAGAATTATAGATTATTATAGAATATTGAAGATAAGCAAATTAATGATTCCGTTTATTGCAGTATACTGCATCAAAGTGATGTTTCTAGAGGATGGTCTGTACCCTTTCTTAGTGCTGATCGCGCATTAACTCTTCGTACACAACGATTTTTATATGACAAATACAAGGAGAGGCCTGCGCAAATCCAAATTTATATCACATTTCAGTTAGTACAGTAATGATAATGCCGTAAATGTTGAGAAATGATTTTTGCTAACGTATGCTTATTATTAGGTATTTCATTAACATGCTGATACTGGCCATTTTTGCTGGAATTGTATTACTTATGTCTTTCACAGCGTGCAGTCGTAATTTACTTATAAAAGTAAGTAGTGTCAAAATATTTATGATTGTCAAAATTATTTAGATAATATAAGATAATTAAACACGATATTTGCAGTATCCTTCTCTATTTTCATTGGGTGCGGTCACTCACGAGAATCCGAATCTGGAAACAATGAAATCGGAAAAGTTTTCTATGACATTCAAAGCCCGTGGATGGACTGAAAAGTTGGCTGAACCTACCGACATACACACAAATCCACCTAATAAGGAAGTAGTCACGAAAATCATTTGCGATTCTTCTCCATATGAAGCGACTCGTATTATGATGATTTTGTCAGCTTTAACAATTCTTAATGAGAATAACAAAATGCCTGACAAGTGAGTGAATATTAATTACTTAATATAACTTTCGTGTCTACCATAATCATTTTTTGCAACCTTAAAAAAATTTTAGTTTATGAACAATTTAAACACAATAATAGATATAATTACATTAAACTTCAATTTTATTTTTATTATTGTATTTTTATAGCGGAGGTGTTCTCACACCCGGTGCTGCGTTTGGAAAAACATCTCTAATTGAACAATTGAATAAACATAATATTAAATTCGAGGTAATATCGTCTATTAAAAAATAGAGATACAATTTTTGTTGATATATATTTTCTTTTTAACACACTTTATAATTACATTTGATTTTAACATTAACATTTTTGTGATTTTGAATAAACCTTATGCTGTATATATGGTATATATATATATATATATATTTCATAATATTTCAAGAAGTAAGTGGTTATAAAATATAACCACTTTTATATTATAAAAATATTTGAAGATTTGAATGTATAATCTATGAAAAGACACACTTCAGAGAGCTAAGTTTAAAAAACTGCTTCAACAGCGCTCTCTTCCGTTGCAACCTATCACTATTACCGTGTAACAGTTTTTCCTTATAGGCCTGTTCTTTTTAGCTGAACTGGCTGCACTAGTTTAGAGGTTATTCTTTTCCCTCCGTATTGGAAGGAGAAAGATAATCTCTGAATTAGTGCAGTAGTTTAGCTAAAAAGAACAGACCTTATGATAGCGTTTTCGACTGAAGCGGGTTAACTCATTATTAACTCGGGTTGATTTTCGACCAATCACAGTTATTCTTCTAAAGAATGGAATAACCGTGATTGGTCAGGATAGAAAATTTCTAGAAATTCGATTGGTTGGTTCGATTTGATTGGTTATCGTGCCAACATCCAACGTCCTGTATGCAGGAGCATTTACATGATCAATGCCCTGGTGTGAAAGATCTAGAGGTGCCATTTCGCAGGAGTTGGCAGTCCTCGATATCAGCGGCTGCTCAGTGATGGATTCACTGGCGGATCGCACTATCGCAGTCAGCGTTCGTCGTTCGTGCCGTGGTGTTTGCTGCGTTGTAGGCGACACAACGGACTAAACAGTGGTAGTCGCGTCGGGAAAGCAGACATCGAGACGCGCGCGCGCGCGCGCGCACGTAGCCAGGCAAACCAAAATGGCTAATTGTAAGACTGGCTGGTACGGCAGGTGAGCGAGAGGATTACGCGGGTTTTCTATCGCGTTGCATACCGTCGTCATCGACGAGCAGGGACAGCCCAAGAACGCGCGCGCGCGCGCGCGCGACCGACCGAAGTCGCGTTACGTCGAAATCGCCGTCATCGAAATTATCGTCGAAAATCGCCGGATCATCGGGTCAATCGTTTCTCTCGATGCGCCGATGATACGAGCGCCCCGTAGTGTCCGTATGATTTTTGCACGAGTACGACAGGTATTTCCGCGAACATCGAGTTCGCTGTCGGGAGTTGCGGAACCTCGGGACGACGGGACTGACGATGTGGGAAGGAAGAAAGGAAGGAAGGAAAGAGAGAAGGGACGACGTCGATGAAATCAACAAGTCAAAAGATCACGCTTGAATCGGGACGTCGCCGCGGACGCTGGCGCGTGGATTATTAATTTATTACGCGCCGCCTGAAAAACACGTCGCCCCCTCGCGCTGCTCGCGTCCCCTCCCCTCCCTCCCCTCCTGCCTTTGCTGCCAACGTGCGTGTCGGTCGCTCGGTTAGCTCAGCAGTCGCAGTTGTGTGCGCAAAGATCCTCTCTCCCCCTCCCGCCCTTTTCCTCTCCTACATTCTCCCTACGTACTGCTAAACGCGCACTCACTCGCGCGGGAGGGAAGTGATGCATGGAAAATCTCTTGGATGGTACACGCGACACGTGTCTGTGTATTGGGGTGTCGGTGGCGACGGCAGGACGAGACGGTGGCGGAGGAGCAGGAGGAGGTGTGTATGTATACACATGCATTGGAGTAACGTTCACGTGTGTATGTGCATGCGCGCGCGGGAGCGAATCGTCAGGTGCAATATCTGTCTCCCCTGATAGTATCTTTTTCCCGATAATACGCGGCCCCGATATACACACCGCTGCAGCGTGACACGGCGACGTAACACATATACGCGCGCGCGCGCGCATGCACACACACACATCGTGTTGTGCATAGTGGCCGTAATGTCATCCCGAAGGCTGCTTCTTAGTAATTTACAAAGGGTTCGCTCTTCCGTGAAATACGGATAGTGTATGGCACGCTTTTCCAGGCGATACCCGCTGCCTCGGACCTCGCTGCTGGCGTACGAGAACAGGCGCCTGTGTTGGTAGACGGCAATCCGCATCTCGCGCCTACACACATACGTAAACACACGCTCGGTCTCTCTCTCCCCCGTCTCTCCTCGCGGCGCCCCTAAGGGCCCACCGCTGAGTAGGATGGCTTCTGGTGCATCCTCCTTGGACAGTGCTGGGAGCAGCGGTGAGTGACAGTTTTTATTTTCAACTTCTTTTTGTGCGGCGAGAATGGCCACATCGCGTTCGCTCGATAATGTCTCTCTCCGCCGTGTAACGGCTAACGTCAGCGCGTCATTGTATTTTTAATTGCGACGTCAGGACAACGCGTCGTCGTCCTCGGCATCGCCGCCACCGCCGCCGCTGTCGCAGAAATATTTTTATCGGAGAATTAAACGCGCCGGCATTCGAGAAGTCTCCTTGGCTCGAGATGTAAGCCTCTTGAATTTACATTAATTTCAGAGCCCAGATATTGTATTCGGCGTGCGATTACGATTCTTATTTACTTTCGCGACGTTAAGACTCCAATATGATTTTGCAGATCAATAAAAGAATTATTTTTTCTGTTTCTCAGGGAAATCATTGGCGTTTGTTACTTTGTTCTCGATAAATGGAACGCCGGCATATATGGATTTAAAGAAGATGTAATAGATATCGTGTCACGTCGTTTTTAATAACGAAATATCGCCGCGAAGTTTGTTAGTCGAGGAAAACAATGAATCACTATGCTTACATGCGTGACCTAGAGTTTCTTTCCTGGTGAAAGCTAGCGAGACCTCTGATTATGCTGTTCCCTCTAGTGTAACAAGCGTATCGGACTTTTAAATTTGATTGTGAAATTTAACGCGTTATTCGGACAATTTTTTCATACGTTTTTACTTGTATATGTACCTCTTTTCTTCGTTCGCGCCCCTCTTTCTCTCTATGCGCGATTAGTACGTATATCTTGAAGTAATACAGGTGTTTATAATTAATTTTTCCAGATGGTGCACTTAACATGGGTAAGAGATATTTTTAAACAAGTGTTATAAAAATATATGTGCATATATAGCCCCGTCCATGTATGTCATATTTTCAAGAGACTCTCTATGTGATACCTCTTGTCGCATTATTAGTATTTGTCGTAATGCTTGAGAACGATTAAATCAGTTGGTACATGCACCGATACAATATGAGCAAAATACTTCATTTTTTTTTTTTAATGGTTCCCATGATTTAATTTCTACCTATCACAATTTGTGTAAAGTCAAACAATCGCGTTCCATCTTCACGCATGTATGTACATTTTACGTTTTACATTCGATTACATCGATTATTTTTCTGATGTGTTTGCTGTTGGAATTGACACTTGTCGCATAAAACCAGAGGGGGATAGCGGAAGTTATGGCAGTGTTGGAAGCCCAGTTGGTGGCCCCGAATGTCGTAGCGACTATGACGGTTTGCAGGCTCAGTGTGATCAAGCGATGCATCAGCTTCAGCTACTTAGGCATAAGCACTCCGATACTATAAGACGGTTTGTTTTGATTTTGTTTTACCTTGGTTTCTTGCTCTTCGCACTCTCTCTCTCTCTCTCATTTTCTCTCGGCGTCTTTCCTTTCTCGTCACTTTTTTTTTATTTTAACCATGTACATACACCTTACCCTTTTCTCACGTCATGCTTAAAACTTCAATTTCAGGCTAAGTTTAATTTACCTAAATGAAAAGAAGTCTCTAAAAAACAGGTGTGAGATTACTATGAAAGAATTGGAGTATTATCGGGGGCAACACATAGCAGTCATGAATCAACTGGAAGCTACATCGCAAGAGAGCTCCTCGTTACGAGCAAAATATGGCGATTTGGCAAACGACAAGCAACGATTGGATCGAGAGGTCCAGTCTCTCCAAAAGGAACTCTCAGAATTGCAGCGCATGCAAAATCAGGAAGTTCTCGTTCCCGAATCCGCGGGTAACGATGCTATGAATCAGCACTATCTCTCCGCATTACGAAAGTACGAAGCCGTTAAGGACGAATACGATTCCCTTAGAAAACGATACGACGACCTGATAGCGTCTCATTCATCCGCCGTCAATAAGGTAAGGTAGTCGATAAGCTTTATATTCCCGTACACGCGACGTATTGTTGCGCGCATATTTTTCTGCGCATTGAAAATTTATGCAAAATTGCTCGCATGATCGATACAGCTAGAGCTATCGCAAGAGGACGCTAAGAGGTTGAAGAAGCAATACGAGGGCGTTCTCGAGGAACGTAACAGCGCACTTCGCGAGCGCAACGGTCTGAAGCAACAGTGCACCGCCGCAATTCGCCAGTGGGACATTGCGTTAAGGGAGAGAAACGAGTATCGCGAGGCGCTCGCCAAGGTGCAGCAGCAGCACGAGGAGGCGGTCAAGGAGATCAATCAGGCGATGATGCTGCGCATGAAGGCCAGCAAGGATATGAAACGTCTCACCGAGGAACGGAACGCCGCTCTGCAGGAATACAGCTTAATCATGGGAGAACGAGACACGGTGCACAAGGAGATTGAGAAGCTGGGCGATGACCTCGCGCAAGCGTACACGAAGGTTACGCATCTGGAAACGCAAAACAAACAACTCGTCGACGAGGTAATGAAAACAATCAAGTACGAAAAATAATAGTGTTATTTTTATTCTTTCTTGGTAGAATATATTTCTTGTTATTCCGATGCTGATCGTAATAATCGAATTCATACTATGACATTTCAGTGGCATTAACGCTGACACACTCTTTCCGATGTTATTCCAGTGTTAAAATGTTTAATTGATATCGATGTCATGTGTCACGAACGGTTGCGAAACGAGGATCTAAAACAAATTATTGTAAAATTATTGTAGAAAAGTTGGAAACTGTCAGTTTGCGATTATCGAGTTTTGCTCTTTTGTCGGACATGCCAGTTGAGTCTGTCGCTGTCGATACCTATATAAGTTGAGCTTAATATAGTACTAAAAGGAAAGTGTCAAGATTAAAGAGAATGGTTATAACTGTGTGTACAATACGAGTTTATTTTTCAAAGTTAACAAATCATGTAAATCACTGAAAAAATATGACCAATGTCATTCGGACCATGTTTTATCGACATAAATAATATGTTATGATACTGATATACGATCTGTTGATATTTATTTACAGAAGAAAACCTTGTCTTATCAAATTGAGACACTGAAGAGGGAGATCTCTTCCGCTTTACAAGATAGAGACGACGCCCTGAAAGTGTGTAATGAGTTACGGCAGAAATTCGGCGATTACTCCGAAGGTTCCAGCAGAGACTATAAGCATCGTCTAGAATTGAACTCGCTCAGCCACGAACGCGACAGCGTCAGCAAGGAGGCCGAGAAGGAAACTAACACGAGGGATTACGCGACGCGAGACAAGCAACGCATGGATAACTTGGAACAGGCTAATTTGGAGTTGGATAAACTCAGGAAATCTGTGGATACACTTCAGGCGGAGCTCGAGGAGGCCATCCAAGAGGCCGAGGTGTCGAAGAGGAGAAGAGACTGGGCCTTCAGCGAACGCGACAAGATAGTACTGGAGCGGGAAAGCATAAGAACTCTGTGCGACCGATTACGGAAGGAGCGTGATCGCGCGGTCTCCGAATTAGCCGGCGCTTTACGCGACTCCGATGACATCAAGAAACAACGGAACGAGGCGTCGAAAGAATTGAAGGATCTGAAGGAGAAGATCGAGTTCGGTGACCATGCGTTACGAACCAGTCAGCTAGCGCAGATTGATGAGAGTAATGACTGGGAGATGATTCCGATTCACGTCGAACCTGGCAGGATCTGCTTGGATTCGGATCGCGGCGACTTGGGACTAATTCTCGTCGGCGGCCGCGACAGTCCGTACTATCCGAACGACACCGGCGTCTACGTCGCGCAGGTGACACAGGGTAGCGCCCTCGACGGCAAACTACGGGTAAATGATTGCATTGTGCGAGTGAATAATGTCGACTGTACGTCCGTGTCGACCCGCGTGATCTTAGAGACTCTGCGCTCGTCCACTGTGAATCCAGCAACGCTGATCGTGAAGCGGCGTCGGATAACCAGACGATCACTGAGAACTACACAGCTCTCAGTCGGCACAGTGCCACACGGCATTACTTTAGAGCTCGGAATTTACATCTCGAAAATATCGCCCGGTAGTTTGGCTGCTAAGGATGGAAATCTTGCTGTGGGAGACAGAGTATTAAATGTAAGTGACAAAGCAAATTATTTCACAGATTTCACGTTAGTTCGAATATTTCACGCTACGCCGCGCAGCATCTTCAAGTCTTTCTCGAATGCAAAATTCAACACCGAATCTTATAAGTAGAGTCGAATGAGAGCGGAAAGCATACTTACCTGGCGTAGAGGTTACCGTGATCATTAAGGCGGTTCCTCCAGGGCGAGGCTCTTCCATTGCACTACGGTTAGGGCTGACCCTTGCGAATATCCCTAATGTGGATATCTCGGACGTATAATTTTTGATAGTCGGGACTGCGTTCGCGCTATCCCGGATAATAAAATTACAAAAATAATTCACAGATACTTCCAAAGTATTCTCGAAACTTGTTATCTTACAAGTTGTGATAAAAATTCTGACTCTTGAGAATATATAAAGAGTAGAATCAGAGTTCATGAAATATCGAAAGTATACTTCAATTATGTCTATGTAATTTGTATTTGTAAATTAATAAATATTTATAATATATAAAAAGTTTGCTACCATTATCAGTTTTTTGAAGTTAAAAATATAGATATATTTATTTCTATATCTTCAACTTTCTATATTTATTTTCAGATTAACAGTAAACCCATGGATACTATAACTACGACGCATGAAGCGATGGCAATTCTAAATGACGATACCGTAGACGTGCTGACAATTACGACGTTGAAGGGTATTCCGGTACCCTCGGCCGCCAGTTCGGAGACGGTGGCGATAGACGGTAGTTTCGTCGCAGAGAAACAAAAGATGGTAAACAGCTGCTCGCAAACCGAGCAAGAGAGAATGATGCTGAAAGCCTCGTCGGATGACTACGAGAGACGATATCTATCGACGAATTTCGCCGATCGCAACATGTACAAGGCTGCGAAATCCGTGAGCGGCGAGAAATCGAGCGGGATTAGCAACGCTTGGGACAACTTCCGAGAAAAGATCGACATAGTGCGTGGTCGGAAGCACAGCAAGGAGCGGGACGAGAGCAAGAAGAAGGGCCACCGCAACTCTAGTCCGAACACATTCGAGCAGGAGCAGGACGCGATAGCGGAGCTGGACTCGGTGATCGACAGCTACCACAAGAAGACGAGCAACAGCAATAACGGCGTGCTGAAGCGCAGCAAGCGCCGCACTGCGGAGAAGATGGAGAAGAACGGCGGCACGTGGCCGAAGGCACGCGGCGGACCCCTCATACAGAATGGGACCGGTACTATATTGCACCCGCGTAAATCGAAAGAACGTTTCCCTCTCAGTGTACTCCTGCATCCCCTGAAATACGACAACTATAATTACAATCGCATCTCCAACCCCATCCCCCTGACCAACTTTTCCAATGTGAATAATCGTCATACCGTTTACAAAGCAGTGGAGACCCCGCTACCGAGCTTCACCAAGACTGGACAGCTCTTTAGCCAGAAGCCGTCGTTCGCGCCGGCGGTGCAGTTCAAGGACATCCAGATCGACGGCGGTAGCAAGAAGCCGCCGTCGACGGAGTTCGAGAGCAGCGCGTCGGAGACCGGACGACTCGGCTCCGCGCTGGCGCCGTCCGAGACCAGCATCGACTTCTCGGTCAAGTCCGGCGGTGCTGGCCGTGACGTCGACTCGTACTTCGCGAACAAACGGCCGCAAAAGTATACGACCGGCAGCAGTAGCGACACGCAGGTGACTACGGACACGCTGCAGCACACGCGCGTACACTCGCAGCTCTACTCGTCGGGCATCGGTGGCTCGTCCACGTCCGCCGCGTCAACCACCAGCGGACCGACGTCGCGACAGCAAATGGCACCCGGTAACTTTCCGTTTCCCTCGCCGCATCCGTACGCCGCGTCGTCGCACTTGCATCATCTGCATCCGCATCCCACGCAGCACCAGAACTCCCTGCCCTCGCGCTATCCCTCGCCACCGTCGCTGCCGTCCGCACAATCGGGCGAGTCCATAGGCCTGCCCGACGTGCGTACTTACTGTTTCGAGCCCCCGTACAGCCCCGGACCTTCGCAAATCCCGACCACTTATGGTCACCTGCACACGCCCTCCGTAGATCTGCACTATCACAAACCACGTGCACTTCCGCTCGGTATACCATGTGACACGTCCATCTACGGGCACGGATATGAGGGCGGCACATTGTCGGGCAAGAAAGAGGACCCGCGCATCCGTATACCGTCCAACACCAGCGTCACGTCCAAGAGTAGCGTCGGCAAATTGTCCACCGGCAGCATAGAGAGAACTTCTGAGCGTGGCAGTCCGATGCCTACGTTTCACGTGGAAGTGTTGAGCCCGGGCACCGGCAGTACCAGCGGCATCGGCAGCAGCGGCGGCACTGTCCGAGGAAGCGGTAGCGGTAACAAGCGTGCCAGCATGCCGGATTACTGTTACTCGCAGCCACGTCCGCAGCCGGGAGAATTGCGTCGAGTCCACATAGACAAGTCCGTGGAGCCCCTGGGAATTCAGATCTCCTGCCTGGAGAGCGGCGGCGTCTTTGTCTCCACCGTATACGAGCACAGTTTGGCGTCGCAAGTCGGCCTACAGATCGGTGACCAGTTGTTGGAAGTTTGCGGTATAAATATGCGCAGCGCGACCTACCAACTGGCCGCTAATGTTCTACGTCAGTGTGGTAACTCGATTACAATGCTGGTGCAGTATAGCCCGGACAGTGAGTAGTCTTTTTGCACAAAGAAAATAATGCAACCCTTAAGAAAAGTGCACTTTTGGCAATCCGTGGCATGTTTTTTTTTTATCTCTTTTTCTTTCAAAAGGCATGATTTATGTGCCCTTTTTCCGTCTTTCCCTCTTCCTCAACGATCCTTCCTCAACGATAATAAGTCTGAAAAATGTTTCATTGTAATTTTTCAGGATATTTTTACTGTTGTAGCATTCACGTTGGGGTAAGTTTTTAAATAAGATTTAAAAACTTACATTTTTCTTTGCAAGAATACACCGAGTTAGAAGGCTCGGCGTCCTCGAGTTCGTCGGAAGCAGGCGACGGTGCTGCGACCGGAAGTCGCAGCGGCTCGCCGACACCGTGCAACAGTCCAGAAGCTCCTCGAAAGAGCGCGGTGGAAACATTGGAGCCGGCCGAACCTGAACGCGACGCCACCATCACCATCACCACTACCGTTGCCACTGTCACCACCACTGCCGCACCGACCATGAGCACTCTGCGCGTCGAGCACATGCGACCGTCCGCCTCGTTGGAGGTAAGAAGCACGCAGGAGCGGGAACGCGAGATGAGGCCATCCGCTTCGTTGGACATCAACATCCGGAAACCGGAGCTTCGCAGCGCGGCCACGCTGGATCGATTGAGTCGTGCACAATTGCAACGGCAGACCGCAATGAGGAGTCCTACGCAGGAGGAACAGAATCGAAAACCGCCACCGAGCAGTGAGCCGCGCTATCTGCTTATCGAGACCAGAAAATGCTCGAATCTTGGTATATCGCTGGTAGGCGGGAACGGCGTCGGTATCTTTGTACATTCCGTTCAACCAGGTTGTCTCGCCGAGGAAGCCGGCCTGTTTGCTGGAGACAGGATCCTGGAATATAACGGCGTGGATTTGAGACAAGCGACCGCCGAGCAAGCGGCGCTTGAGCTGGCTCGACCGGCGGACAAGGTGACGCTGGTCGCCCAGTATATGCCTGAACGGTATAACGAGGTGAAGGACAAGCCGGGCGACAGTTTCTACGTGAAGGCGCTATTTGATCGAACCGGCGAAGTGGGCGATAGCCTGCAGTTGCGATTTAGTAAGGACGACATTCTATACGTGGATAATACTATGTTCAATGGCACGCCGGGCCATTGGCGCGCCTGGATAGTTGATCAGACTGGTCGTAGGCAGACTTGCGGGATAATTCCCAGCAAATTTAAGTAAGTTACATTTGATGATGAACAATAATGAACGGTCCAAAGCAAAAAAAGATAATGAACAATATCAGCCTTATTTAAATTATGATGTATGTGATTTATCTTTAGGGTTGAAGAAGAATTGCTCCTACGACGGTCGTTGGGCGATTTGGAACAAGACACTGGCAAACGCAGCGATACCAGGGCGAGGAGAAGTTTCTTCCGTCGGAAAAAACAGCAACAACGGTCATCCAGCAGCAGAGACAGTTGCAAGGAATTGTCACATCTTACCGGAGTCAATTTGGGATGGTACAGTGATAGTGGGACATTGAATGAAGATACTCTTCCGGCGAGTTATCAGCGCGTCGAAAGACTCGATTGTACGTATTGTTAATTATAATTCTCAATTTTTAAATTATGTGGTATAAGCTTGGTATAAGCCATTTATAATAGACTTTTATACTTGAGACATACTTGATAAATTTATAACAATAGTTTTATTTATATCTTTAATAACAGATCCCACACTGAGACCTGTGCTGATCATCGGTCCGCTCAGCGAATGTGTGGCGACGAAACTATTGCAAGAATATCCGGGGCAGTTTAGCAGATGTCTGGCGGAGGCAATGCATTGTTCGCAGTCAACATTGGAGCAAGGATTACGTGATTCGCTCTACGTAGATTATAGGAAAAAGGGCAACTACTTCGAATGTACGACAGTACAGGCCGTTAAAGATTTATGTGAGAAGGTAAATAAGCAAACAGTATCAATAAATAACAATCAATAATGTGATATGTAAAATTACTATCGTAATATGGTAATATCGTCATAAGTATTATGTTAAATATTAATAACAAAACGTAACTGTTACTATTTAATGAAGTATATTAATATTTATTTATATTATATTATTGTAGAATACGCACTGTATTTTGGACGTATCGATGGCTTCCATCGAAAGGCTTCACAGACATCAAATTTATCCTATCGTTCTATTACTCAAATTCAAAGATAGGACGCAAATTAAAGAGGTAAAAGATTCCAGATATCCAAGTGACAAAATCAGTACAAAGGCTGCGAAAGAGATGTTCGAACAGGCGCTCAAAATAGAAGCAGAATACAAACATTACATCTCCGGTAAGCAAATTGTATTTTCAATATCACGTTAATGTATATCAAATTCACATACGTCACTCTAATAACATATACTATGACAAGTTAGTTTGATATAGTTCAAGATCGATTATTCGTGATTTTTCATTCTTTAATTTTGAATATATACACACATATATAATATATAT
>JAJVSH010000022.1:1267421-1413030 GCA_021460005.1 Tetramorium alpestre | reverse complement strand
ATATATATATATAGTCAAATTGTTGCAATAAAATTTAAGAAAATATTAAAATATTATGATCTAAATTAATAAGTCAATTAAAATTATGTTTCTAATGCCGCAATAATATAGTAACATACGTTTTTCCGATACGGATATTTATTTAAGTTTTTATAATATTTCAGTCATAATTCCGGCGGGCGTTAGTGTGGCATATATATGCACGCAAGTGAAAGCCTCGGTAGATGACGAACAAAGCAAAGCGCTGTGGATACCTAGAGGGGGTCCCTGACACAAAAGGGGGGGTCCCCACAAGCCGCAGTGGAAGTCAATCTAAATTCCACCACGGGGGCCCTTACGTCGTGTATGCATATGCAAAGATCGCTGTGCAAAATCAGTTTTTTTTTTTTTTTATTTATGGTCTCTTAATTTCGAAAGGAGGATACGGTACCCTCCACGGATGTTTTTGCTTAATGAAGAATCGCTCAATTTGGTTGTGATAAGACGAATTTTTGTGAACCGTTTTATTTTAGCGCATTTAATTCTTGAATTATCGCAATATGTAAAAGTATGTAAAACAGGTACGTACAGGTATTTCAGTTTTTGTCGCGTTTTTTACAGTTATTCTGAAAATTAAATTATTTTGTTGATTTTTATTTATATAAAGTTCTTTTCGCATTTATCCGCATCAGTATCAATGTCAGTGTCAATATATAGCTCTTCTGTGATCTCTAAATCCATTAACTAATCTATAAAAATCTAAACCTACGAAAACTACACAAACTAAATTTATTTTGAAGAATTATCTATCTCGTGTTTTTTTAGAATTGACTCTTTTTTAATATTAAAAGTAAAATATTGATGAAATGTTTGCCTTTTCAAGTATCTACTTGCTCATTATTGGCTGAGAATAGCAAACGATTCATATTACAATAGTCACTTTACAATAGTCGATCTCCAATCATATATGATTAAACAATGCAATGGGAAATGCGGCTAAAGTATCGATAGAACTAATAATTCGTACGAGACCATAAATGGATTGTTATAAGAAGAAACACTCGTATTATGGCCCGTTACAAAATTGGTGGATTAATATTGACGAATTGATGTTGTTGATTAGAAAATAAGTTCCGACCGCTTTGGCGGCTATCACATTGCTAATTAACCCCTCAGACCAAATTGATGTATGTACAGATTGATGAAAAATCGATTATTTTAAGTAGTGAAATTATGTACAAAAGATATTAATATTACATTATACATATAATGTAATATTATATGTATACATATATATAATTTATAAATATGTATAAGTAAAGGAAAAAGAAGGCTACTTGTATGTACATAATTTATTTGCGCAAGTTTATGTATTTACTAATTTTTAGTTTGTATGATTCAAACTTAATGTATTATTTTATCTTTATAATTATGTAATTATTGAAATGTTACATCGCGCACATATTGTATATTAAACAAGTTTGAGGGGTTAAGGAGTTATTAAATTAGGAAATTTACGAGGGAAAATATCGATAGAGAAAAAGATGGAATTGACGCGAGCAATACTCCGTTTTTACCGAATTGTAAATACTTTTATCGAACTATAGTATCTACCAGCCAAACATAGTCGGTGAGATCGAAACTAACACTCGCGATTTAATCGTAAGCAATACACATGATTGACTTTCTTATCGTCTAAGATCGGAATTTTTGCGGATTTATACCATTTCTATTTTTAAGCGAACTATTCTTACACGAGCTTATATATAGGCGTTTCATACGATGCGGTATACGAGTTCGAGTTATACGCGTATACTTTTAAAAATGCATCGTGGATCCATGAGAGATCCGCAAGTATCTGAAAGCGGATACACGTATCTTTGTACGTTCTAATATTATTTGTAAATACGATTTTTCTACAGTACCGAGAGATATATTTGATTTAAGAGATACCTTTTAAATCGGTGTAATTAATTTTACGATCGTTTAGTACGTACTTGAGTTAATTGTATCTGTACCTGAATCTTGATTTCTTCGTAATTTGATAGATGCGCTTTGAGGATAATAATTTGGACGTAATTTTTTTAATAAATAAGGATACACAAAATGTATTCGTAAATATCCGTATGATACGAGGAAAGGGAAGAAATATTTCTTCTTTGCTCGAAATACCTTCGACCTGTTACAAGAAATCAGCTTTTCATTGCAAATCATCTTATGATGCAATTAAATGCAGTTCGGTACTTGTGATAATACGAATAATAATCATCTTATTCAAACAAATCGACGATTTAGAAGTACTACGTCGCGTATCACGTAGAAAAGAGTGAGAACACAAAGGATTACGGAGAAAATGCAAAATGAGCTTGTTGGTTGCACGCGAAATTTTGTTTTCAACGAGACAATATCTAGACATAAGTTAGAAGCGAGACCAAAAACTAAAGGATTACTAACGCTAATTCCTAAGAATTGTGATTAAACTTATTCGTACTCCGGTAATAGCGCGACACGTTTAATACGCAGAGAATGATAGATATACTTTTTGATATATTCAGGGAGAGTTTTCTCTGCGCGATTAATGTTTTCTCAAATGTTTCGCGCGTGATAGAATGCGCTTGTATTTAAATGTACATATAGGGACCAAAAATATTTGATTGGTGTCTTCAAAACGATAAAAAAACGTGAGAAAACGAATCGTAGTTTATACAGAAGCTTTAAAGGAAAATGGACAATATGAAAAATCTGACAAATGAATTTTGGCGAAATAATTTTCTGAGAGGAAACATGTTTTCTTACGAGTACGAGAAAAATATGTAATACACACATATGTATAAGTGAAACTTATTTTAAATCGGGATGTTCGAATCCTCGGACATTGCTCTCCTTCCAAACTGTTTCGAACGATGTTTGTCGTATGGCGAAAACAAAATTTCAATAGATAAATTCGATAGTTCAGAAAACTAAGAACAAAGGCGAAGAACAAGGAGAGAAAGAAAAAAAGGGCAAGTTGAAGCTGTTGCAATTCTCTCAATCACAACACTGTGATACACATAGTATATTTCTTCGATGACATATCAACTTAACAATCCTTATATATATATATATATATTATATATATATATATATATATATATATATATATATATATATATATATATATATATATATATATACAATATAAAATACATATTTTGGGCAATACTTATAGAAATGTACATTATATACAAGTGTATAACAACGCACTTTCAATATTTTTCATCATAAGCACATGGTTCTGACATAACAGTTAACTTAATGTATGCGAAGANGTAAAAGAATCAGCGATTTGTGGGGACAAGTCAAATTCAGCTCGCTTGAAGCGAATGTACCATTAAAATGAGCAATGACTCGAAAACTACTCTAATTAAATGAGTTAAACTTGCTTGCGTAATTGCTCTTGCTTAATGAGATCTCGAGCCTTACAGAACAATTATTCCATAGTTTGAAGTAGGAATTGTAAGAATCGTTCCATGTTTCAAGTTTATAAAATCGAATTTATCCAGTCCTCCAACCAAGAGTGACAATCGCGCGGATTATCAACGTGCGGATCACGACGAACTAGTCCCCATTAGTATACTCCGCTGTTTTCTATGACGAACAACTTGCATGTGCCACCTGTTTCGATTGCACTAATCATTCGATACATGATAAATAATAATCAGTTCTGTCTGTCGCCGTTCTTAGAGTGTCAACTATCTCCTCGCGTATTATCTATCTGTCCTGTCGGTTTATATTGACTTTATATCTATATGTAACCGTAAACCGAGCAAAACGATGCACGTAACTTTTTTTTTGTTTGTTTCCTATATCTTGAGGTGTGTCGACACACCGCACAAAAAAGTATTTCAGTGATATCTCTTGAGTATCATAATTAATAATGTGTATAATACGATAAAAAGATCATTTTTCTTTATTCTTTTCTAAATTTTATACCAATCTCTTTCAATTTCACACTTTTTTTAATAAAATTACTCATCTTTTTGCTTACCAAAAAATTATTCTGTCCCTTTCCAACCAATATTTGATTTTCTCTTCTATATTGTCACATCTCAGTGTTATTAAAACTTCAATTTCCACTTTATTTCTTATTTTTACTATCTTTTTTTTCTCTAGATAGGCCTTATATCCTATATATATCTTTATATTTTTTAATATACCTTGCTTCTATTTTGCTTTCTAACTGCCTTTCCTCTACATCTCTTCCTCTTTTCATCAGTTCTTTTTCTAAATTTCTTTCCTTATTTTCTAGATTTTCTATAATTCCCTTGTAAATACTTTTTCTCTTCTTTATATTGGTCTTTCCGTCTCTCCTTTTCCTTTCATCTTATCCATTTTATTTCTTTCATTCTCTATCTTTTTCTTAAACGTGCTTTTATCGAAATATTATTCTTATTAAAATGCAATAATCATTGGATATACTGAACATAAAAACTGTTTTGAAAAACGAAGAAACGAATTTAATAGTATTATTTCTTGATCACTATTTCGGATTCGGAGAATGTAGAGGTGTGCGTTTTGATACAAAAGTGTATGTCGTTTTGCCAGTTAACGGACTTCTTAGGCTAATTATAAGCGAAAGATACTTGTCCGTAGTTTAAAGTGTGATATTAATCAATGCATAATCTAAAGGTCGATACGCATTAAGCATCCTCGTAATTCTCGTACGAAGCTGTTCCCCGTTTATGCGAAGAGTTTCACGATTACATTAATTCGATTATCAATCGAATATGCAGGGTGCGTTCATTTCTCACGTCGACATAGTTGTCTTTGGAAATCCATTGAGAATCGATAACACGAGGACACTCGCGTATAATTAAGGAGAGGATATACTCTAAAGTATATAGATATATCATTACTTTTGCAGGCGAAAGTAATAAGAGACGAAACAGAAATGCCTTTCTAGCTGCGTGCGACGAAGAAACACGGATGCGAAATTTGAGGTAGAGATCGTTAAAGAGGGAAATTCGCGGAAAACTCGGAGAATTGAAGAAGATACATAAGGAAATGTTCGAATATATTTGTGACGGTTTTCTTTGACGATTTTAGAACATTCGCCTCGTCGCATTGTCTCTTTTGTAAACACAGAAGAAAAGTCAAGTCTATATAGCTTCTCTTCGCATGCATACGTTAATTTCTTAATGTTATCGCGAGTTATGAAAGGAACAGAGTACGGTCGATTAGCTCCGCAGTATACTTTTTTGCAAAAATATTCCGCTCCAATTAATCTGGTATAAGATGAGAGAAGCGGTTCGCGCTACGTAAAGCATCGTTTATATTATAGACTCGCGTTATTGGCGATTAAACAACGGTGATCAGTAATTCGAGACACGCTGATAGCAATAAGAGCAAGAAACGCTGCCATGAAGGATCTCTGTAATGAGACGTCGTATTTTGCCAACTTTATTATATAAATATAGACGGAAATCTCGTGTAATAAAATTTCAAACGACTGCTCATATTGTCGAGTTATCACGGGTTCATCGTTCTTGTTGACATTTACAAATTGTTATTCAATGATCGATACTGCGTATTTCTCTCGTATACTATAGTTAATGGCACGATTTACCCGCAGTTGCAAAAACTTTATATCACAAATGATCGACTTACAAGTCATTATAATTCAATAATCAAGGAAGATAGGAAATTTCGCTTTTTCACACGATTCTCATGAGTCCCAACTTTAAAAAAAAATCAGACTAAAAATAAATTACAAGCTTTTATCGTTGATTTAGAAAAAAAAAACTTTCTTTTAACTCCTGGGGACACACAGGATCATTTTGATCAGACATGCATGTTCCATAGTGCTTCGAATGGTATGAAGAAAAGGAGAGATACAGAAATTGATTTTCTTTTAATGAATAATTTACATCTTTTGGGTAGAAGGGTAAAAAAAATTTCATTATTTCTTTTTTTTCTTAACAACAATTATAAATATATAAAGTGAGAACACTGGATCCATTTGACCAGTGTTTCATATTTTTAAATAATCATACTTTTTAGTAGATCGATATATGCAACTAATACTACCTTAAAGTAGACTGAGGTTTAAGATAAAGAGGTTAAGATAAAATTTTTACGATATATCAATTAGAATCAAAGATATTCAATTTTGGGCAAAAAGTTGAAAAAATACGTTTTTTAAATAAAAATATTGAAACAATATTATTTTTCTTGACAAATCGAAATACGTTATAAAAAGGAATATACACTTTATATTAAAAAGAAAATTTTGTACGTTAATTAGAAACCAAGATATTCGAAAGAAAATTTTGATTGAGCCAAAATGATCCAGTGTGCCCTCGGCTGGAGTCCAAAAGTATGTGTGCTCTCCAGGGGTTAATGATAATTCATTTAGAATAGCAAATTATTTAAAAAAAGAAAGAATATGTTTAAGAATTTACAAATGTATTAATTGAAACATGTTTATTATAATTCAAATATTGTAACTTTCTCGTAAAAATTGTCGCAAGTATGCAATACAATTAATAGGCATGTTTTATATCAAAATTTTTCAATTTTCTTATTGTTCAACCAATTATTAGATTTTCAAAATTGTAACGGTACGTTAGTATTGTTATATATACATTGGTGATCGAACAATATTCTGAAAGCCTATTTATTGCACGTGTGACTTTGAGAAAAAATTTGTAAGGATATTTCTATTTATATGAGAAAAGTTGATATATATGATGCAGTTATATATATATATATATATATATATATATATATATATATATATATATATATATATATATATATATATATATATACTCCATTGCTAACTTCGTTAGCGGATAAAGGAAAAAGTGTCAAATAATAGGCAGCTCGGTAAGACAAGTAGACAATTTAGAGCTCATCAACAAAGTGCAATGATACGCATCACGATGTACACGAACATAGTGCGAGCGAAGATTGCGATTGTGCCAAGAAATATAGATATTTTTTATACGAATTGGTATATACAGCCGGAAAACGGCGTTGACTCTCTCTTTCTCTCGACAGAATGAAAGTAGGGTAGACAATCTGGTTAAAATTACACTATCTCGCTAGTGCAACAGTGAATTGGACGTGCTCGGGATATCGCATCTATCCCGAACAATTTTTACGCTCCGAAAATGAAACTTCTTTCCGTTATTAGAATTGTAGAATCACGTCTTCCTCTTTGCTCCTTCTTCGCCGTATCTATAATAGAAAAGAAAGCGAGCCTGCCCTCCTCGTTCGTAAAGATTAGAATTTATTGAAATCGTTTCATAAATATTCTTACAAATCTGTTCGCAGTACATACAAAACGAGCGTTTTTTTATTATAAATCCGATTACCAAAATCTATTTCGTTACTCGCGTTTCACGCTTTCGTTTAAAGAAAATTTTTTTCCTAAAAACTTTGTTAATTTATATACGAGAATACGAGATTGAATCGCTTTCTTTTTTATTATGCATGATAGTGCGTAATAGTAATGATACCGTTAACTTGTAACGAGTAAGGCTCCAACGAGCAAAATACAAGACACTTTTCGGAGACGTTTTATTTTCTTCTTCCTGCAATGGTTTTGATACCAAATATTTTAGCTGGTATTAATGAATATACTTACATTTCTGCATATGTAATGTTATTACATAAATGCATATGTGTAAAATACGTATATTCTAGAATATGCGTAGACATACACAGGATCGCATATTAATCGGATCCCAAACACGTACACGTTCACACACATCCTGTATATGTATATTATAAATAATATGTACATACATATTATGCCGGGATATGAAAAGTATAACATTTGTAATACCATGTAACGAATGTATGACAAGATAATCCGTATTATTGTTGAACTACATTCAGCGCTACGTGAACGCCCGAAGTAAAACAGGAAAAAAAAAACAGAATTATTAATGTTTTAAGGATCATTGCTATTTGTGAATCTTCTTCCCTAATAAAAACGTACAATATTGTCAGACATGTAAAGGGAGCAAGGAAAATAAAGTCGAATATAATAAAACAAGCGCAATATATATATTTTTTTTAATAAACCCGACGAATTCTGTTAATCATTAACTGAGTACGAAAATAGTGAAAATAGTATTAGCAATTATAAAAATGGCGTATATTTTATATTTCACGAGCCTTTAACTGTTTGCAGTAGAAATGTCGAGTATATATATTTTTGTTCAAATACATATGTAATAATGTTCTAACATCTATTACAACAGTACATATAATTCTATGTACTGTTGAAAGTGCATAATATTGCTGATACGCACAATACATATATATACATAATCTCTCAAAAAATATGTCGATTAGTATAACATTTGTCAGTAATATGTGACAATTTTATTATTTCTTAAATTATTTTAATTTATGCTTCCTTATTATTATTGTAAGTATGCAGTAATCATGTCAACGAAACCTATAACCACTTAAATCGATAATGTTTCAATAAGTTTAGTTCATATTGCCATCGTGATAAATTGTTAAATTTATATAAATTATTATATGTATATTAAATCGTATAAATTTCTCTAAACGAGGATAATTAGCTCAGTAAATATCGAGCATCAGTTATATTACATGTATGTTATAATTTCTTATTTAATAATGTAAATGCAATATAACACAGTTGTTGAGTGAGAAATTATAAATGTAATGTAACTGATATTCAATGGAAGTTCGTTGTCTCATCATTTTATTTATTAGAAATAACGTTATGTTGAACTGACCAAATTCTCTATACAAATTGTTTCAATGGCAAACAAAAATTTTTTGAAAGAAAATCTTTTATCTGCCATCCATATGATATGTGTACAGTATAAGGACTATTGTCGAAATTTAATCACATTTTCCTTGGAAAATAAATAATATCGGAAAGACATTCTTTTTTGTTTACGAATATCTCATTGCTCTGTTAACTTATCAAGAAATATTAAATAATTTCAACAATAGATAAATATACTTTATAAATATTTATAAATACGTATATCTATTATATTATAAATATGTAACTTTATATATAATTTCAGTATAATAAATAAATGTGTTTAATATATAAACATATAAAAAAGAAATATCAAACATCAACAATAAATCTAGAATCTCTGAATTAAATAGAGAGGATCTTTAATTAAAAAACTGATTTGTACTGCACTTGTTAGAATTTCGCGTAAGATTTTATCTAGCAATCTTGTCGCCCTCAACTTACGCACTGCATTATTTGGCGGCCGGCCAGTCGGAAGACAATTGGATCACGGGTAACGGTTTCGCGTTGGCGATTGCACCTTGATTCGTCGTTTGTGTGAAGTACGTGGTGAACGCGACGTTACTCGAAATTCCAATGGCAAATCGTAACAGCGGCAGACACAACAGCTGGGAAACTTGAACCAGTCGCTAAAAATGCCGCGACATTCATTGTTGGGGTCATAAGCCAATAGTCTATGCAGTCGATATTGTTGCTCACATCTACATCCCTCCCGGCAGTACATTTGCTTGTTCTCATGCCTAGGAGAATTAGAAATTAAAAAAAAGAGATAAGAATAAAACAATAATATAATACAATGAAAAAAATTGGCATTTAACATGAACATTTTAATATTTGTTTTCAATCTCTCTCAACTTGAGAAATATAAATTAAATTATAAATATTAATTAATTTTTTAATCGCAAACTCATGCTGATATTTCTTGTTTTGGAATGACAACACTTACGAGCATTTTTCCCAATGCACATATTGCTCAAATGGATACAAATTGAGGAGAGCCAAGACCTCACCGCGAGTATTATTGGCCCAGAATGGTGCTACTACTTCTTCCTTGACTGGACAGGCATTTCTGTAAAATGATGAATTCTCTCATATATCTCATTTTATTTTTATTAATACATTAAATATATATTGCATTTTACATGATTTTTAAAAATTTCACGTTATTACCTTTGTATAATTGTTTCATTTTTATATCTCTTTAATTAAAAATTTTTTCTGTTTTTATATTTATGTCAATTTAATAATTTAATTATTTATTGTAGGAACTATAAATTATAGAACAAATTACTCACATTCCTCTAAGCTTCAGCACTGGTTGCTCTTGTTGATCTTTCGCTGCGACATCTTGATAAAGCTGTCCCCCAGTATTTGTCGATGTCTCGGCCACACCCGATGGCCGATACTCAGGACGCGGTCTAAATTGTTGCTGTTGTTCATGACTCGCTGCGGTTATTAGCTCTTCCGCTGTGATCTTCGTAGCAGCGCCAAGCGCATCTCTCTCCTCCTCTTCGTTCTTTTCCTCATCAATCAATGATTCCGTAAGGACGCCCGTCGTAGTTCCAGTTGGTTCCAGGGTTGTGTCCTCTTCAATCGTCGTTTTCTCGGAATATGCTACTACTTCTGGTTCAGGCTCCTCCAAATCCTCATCGATTCTGTCGTTTTGCCCGGGAATCTCGTTAATACTGAAATTTTGTTCAGTAACGATCTGAGCCACGGTAACATTTGATGATGGTGGAGATGATGGTGATGTTGTCGTCGGCGTTGTCGTTGTCGTTGTCGTAGTCGTCGTAGTCGTCGTCGTCGTTGTGTTATTCACTGCAGAATCACTATCAACAACCTTGGCAGTAGTGTTCGAAAACTTTGGTGAAGTTGACATTACGGAGGCTTGAGTCTTGGCCTCCTCCGTGCTTGTAACAGTAGAAGTAGACGCGGGCATCGTTAAGAACGATGTACGTGTAACGAGAGTCGAAGCACTGGTCGAAGATGAGGTTGAAGAAGAGGTAGTCTTTGTGCTCGGAGGAGTGGTCGAACTGGTGGTCCGTTCGGTGGGCCTGAAATGCGGCCTGGTGTACTCGCTGAGCTTTGAGAACTTATTCATTCGCTTGGCGATGGGATCGTTGAAAGAGCGGCTGGTGAATCCGCGACCTTCATATTCATTAACCTTTGCCCGATCATCGTCGATGAATTCATAATCATCGTCATATTGGAATTGTCTGAAAATCGCGACATACAATCCTTTAAGTATAAAATTTTAATTATGTATAGTTAAATTTTCTTAAATTTGTCTACCATGCTGAATCTGTTAATTTTATTTTTTAAATTTTAGATTTGTGTATATAATCAATGAAGCCAAAAATCTCCATATACTAAAATTTAGCAAAATATGTATTATACAATAAAGCATTCGAGTAACAAAGAATTAAGATGTGTTAAAGTCGTATTTGAAAATTAGAGCAAGTATCAATTAATAATAAAATATCGTCAAAAAGAATTGCGAGAAAACTACCTCAAATCATCGGCGAAATAATGATGGTATTCGTCGTACTTTAACTCGATATCGTTCTTCTCGAATTCCGCTCGAAGGACACTGATGTAATTCTCATCGCCGTACATGCGTCTCATCAACCCCTGATTCTCTTGTACAAACCGACGTACCGCGTGCCTGCGAACGAACAAAACATGATTCTGTGCTGACAAAGTAAATAAGATGCGAATCTTCTTTTAAAGATCTTTAAGAATATATAGAAATTAATACATTTTATTTCAAGTAACATCAAGATGACGACATTTAGAGATTTTAATATATAAACAAATTAAAAAGATCGATAAAATATGTGTTTGTGTTATTTTTCATTTTTAAAGGTACATTTTTCTTATACGAAATTCGTTGCTTTATTTCTCTATTTATTCTAATTCTTACCAAAAAACAAGTGGAACAAAGAAAAGATTAATTAATTGCATTAGATTCAAAACGAAATTTTGATAACATTAAGCATCTAATATAGAAAAAAAAATGGAAGAGACGGAAAAGGATTTCAAGATTAATCGTCGCTCTCAAATTTCAGACATCTATCGAGAAACCTTTGATCTACTTTGATTCGTTTACTTGGACGACTGGCGACGCCGAAACTTTCGCCGCGGACAAATCGAGCGCGCGCGTGAGCGTACGAATGTCGGGCGGGCGAAAGTCTCTTGAGGAGAGATCGATTGCTACGAGCGGAAGAGACGAAGCGCAAATGAGACGAAGTACCAAGGATAAGAGCTACCGGCGATCGTGCACCAGTTCTGTTGGCGAAAGTCACAGGGTAGATCCTCGTGGTGCGCACGTCCCGCGCGCGAGTACGGCTTGCTGCAAGCCGAGGAGGCGTCGTATCCGAACGTGCTCGGCCCGCCGCTGCCGCCGCCACCACCACCACCACCGCCCTGGCATCTCGTCAGCTGCAATGCAATCACCTACAACGAATAATTAGCTATTTTTTTTTACTATGTAACATCTCATTACTCGATCCAGGTTTCACTTCCCGAAAAAAAATTAACGAGACGAAGCAGAAGAAGATGGAGAAAAATCGACAAGTGTTCTAATAGAAACATTTAATCTTCCAGAGATCCGAGATTGCCGTTAAAATAGACATTAAATTCTTTTCTAACTTCTTTCTATCCTTAACTATTTATTTTTGCGCAAAAATTGTCAGTAATTAAAAATATATTATATTTATTTACAATTATATGTATATGCTTGATAATTAAATTATTGTCATGTGAGAAATACGAAATCTTTTGTGAAAGATATTGCTGTGTCCCTAGTAACACATTGGATGGGGCTTTTATAGGTTTTTGTTTAATTTTTGAGATATATTTATAAAACATGTATAAAACACGTATATGAACCACCATGCACTACCCGCGTTTTAGTTTTCAATATATCTATAACTAACAAGGAATATATGTCACAACTTTCTAAAAATCTGATCTTTTTTTCCTCGAGATTGTTAAACATAAAAATCTAAAACAGATATTTTTTATATTCCCATTTTGGAGTTTAAGCGAGTAAACCGATTCTTCAAAGTTACAACTTGATTCTAAGCAATTATTGTTCAAATGATATAAAAAAACGTATATAATATGTAATATATAAATATTTTAAACTTTTATAGACTTTTTATGCCTTTTATAATTATGTATTTAAATTTTGCGAAAATGTTCAATGTTTTTTAACATTCTCTCATTTCTATATTATTATTTTTATGAAATTATACTTCTTTAATATTTAGTCAGATTTTTGTATATTTAATAATATATTTCGAGAAGAATCAAGCCAATAGTCAGTTCCAAATAGTTGTGATATGACTCTAGAACTATGCAAGCTTAAAACTAAACGCATACATCGATATTTAACAAATGATTTCGTTCTCCACATTTAATAATTATTTCAAAAATACAAATATTATTATTAGACTGTCAAAATCCAGTTTGAACTATCAATAGCTTTTACTTTTTCTCTATTTAATTGTATAAGAAATATTTCAATTTAAATGATATTTTTGAGGAAATAAAGAAATGGAGAAAGAGAATAATCGAATGTTGCAAAAAATCAAATTTTCGTAAATTGAATAATTTCTCAAACAAAGATTTGCCATTATCTCTTCCAATTTATTTATTATAAGAAAATTGTACGACATTTTGTTCACTCGAGTTCGCGAAAAAGAAAACAAGGATATATTCGCCGTTCATTCAAGCGCTCACCTGAAGAACGAAGGGCGCGATCGCTCTCATAACGCGGGGGGCTCTTAACTCGCTGGTCCAGCGGCCGAACCCGCGGGATCCGTGATTAACCGACGATTAACGCTCAAACTTCTCCTCACGTGCTCCCACACTCGCGCGTGGTCCACCCTGTTAGGGCGCGCGAAGGACAACAACAACGGTGACAGCGACTGTCGAGCTCATTGACGATCTCGGCACGGAGGATGCGGCGGAAAATGATGTGCGACGGAAACGATGGAAAGAAGGCTACATGACAGACGGCGGCGCGCACCTGCCTACCTACCGCGTGCAAGCAGGCCGCTTTCATTACTGCCCGTAATCAGCCTGGTCGACCGTCCGCCCATGCGACGAGGCGACCCGTGACGATGCTCCTCACGTGGAAGAAAAAGTGTAGCCCGCCGGCGTACGGGAGAGAAGATGCTATATGCGCGGCAGTGGCGGCCGACCGTCTCGCCTCGCCCACGTCCTGGCTCTTCAGATTTCCAGTCGTGCGAAATGCAGTCGCGATTCGTTCGGGATCCACGGGACCTCCCGGTCATGCGAAGATGTCTCCAAAAGAAAAAAAAGGCGATTTCATTCAGATAATTGTGAGCGGAAAGCAGCGGAATTAACTTTCGAACATTCCCGGGTAAAACAAGAATTATAATGACATATTGACATCAAAGTAACGCTCAAATAGTGATCAAACGACATAATAATGATATTTTGATGTCATTTTGACATCTTTGTGACTTTTCCTTTTACCTGAGTCGTCATGGTGATAATGCGATTTCTCCAAAGGTACATAATATAACTTTTGTTTCATTTTTTTAGTATACTACAGTGGAGAGATGATAGATTATCTCTACATCTTGAAAACAGAGAGATCTCTTTGCCATTCGAATCTCGTGTATTGCGCGATGACTGAACTACTACGTATCGCTCGCAAGGCCCTGCTGAATGTTCGGCCCTGAACGAAAGGAGAGTCCGCGGGAAAGACGCGAAATGAAGAGAGGACGAAGGAGGAAGGACCGAGAGAGCGTGGCCGAGAGTAGGTCACGCTGGTGGGTACCGTTATAGTTGCCGCCGCTGATCTGTGTCACGGGGACCCCGGCCAGTGACGCAGCCTGGGCGCCGACTCGGTTCTGTGAGTCTTGAAACGGAGAGAACGCATCGCGTCGTCTGGAGCAATGCGTGCCTTCCAAGGATTCTTTGAAAACTTTGGGAAATCTCGAGACTGCCAGTCATATTGTCTCGTCGCGAAGAGACGAGAATCCTTTAAAATTCTTTCCAACATGTGCCAAGAAGAAGACTCCGCGTCGCCGGACCGTAAACTTGGCGCATAGACGCGATGTTGTCGTCGCGCGAATCATTATAGGCGCGAGATCAGCAACATTCGTTCCTCGGCAAAAGAGGAGATAGCCTACGCCGCTGAAGCCGATGAGCATCTACACAAAAAGACGCGCTAGAATTGTCATAAATAGCGATTTAAGGTTTACGGCGGGACCCGCCGCGCGCGCAGGCACTTGTGCCCGCGCGGTCTACTAACCCCGAAAGCACTGTCACTGGACACTGACTCTTTCACTGAATTTCCTCGCTTTTGAAGGCGCCGCGTTGCACCTTGCTCACGTCTCTTCTGCATGTTTCGCTTTTGAACACCTCTCGATCGAATGACGCCGACACGCGGCGGGGTCGAGATTGCCATTTCCTCCAGGGAAATTTTCGACGTCTTGAAATTATCCGAAAACTCTGAAGATATATCTTACGTAATTATAAAAATCGTCGATATTTCTTTGTCAAAATGATTTCTTTGAGACACCTTACGTTCTCGATTTATGACGCTCTTGAGATATTGTTTTAAAATTATCTTTAAAAATGCTTTATATGAAATTGTTTTTCGTGCACATTGATTGGTAACAAAATCTTATTATTATTGTATATACAGAATGTCCGATAAAGATTGAATCAATGCTCATGAGCAGGTAGAACGGATTAAACTAAGTCCTGTACCATTTTTTCAGTTATTGGAATAGTTAACGAGTTATAATTTATTAATAATTATTGATTTGTCCCGATTTACCACCGAATGCACGCGCGTAGCAATACTTATATGTACATACGAGCGGCGCGGGGCGTTGAAACTCTGTTCTGAGCTATGATCGTCCCCGTCTTTTTGCCGTTTGGTGAAAACAACTTCCCGCGTGTCTAGCAACGACGACGCTGGGCGATATCGTATCACGCATTTATATTCGATGGTAGGTCGGAAATCAATGATTTTTAATACTCTAGAAGGACTGGGAGGAAATTGATTCAGAATATTTGAAGAAATTAATCGAAAGCATGCCTCGCCGGATGGAAACTGTATTAAAAGCTAAAGGCGACCACACAAAGTATTAAGCATTATTAAGATTTATTTTATTTGTTTATTATCTTTAATTTCTAAAGGTGTATGATTTATTTTGTCCAGGGCAAAAACGTAACACTCTTAAGAAATAAATTTTTCAGGAAAAAATTAAGAACGATTTTTATTTAAGTTTTGATGAATTTAAATGTCTTTATACTCGGCTCAACATCTTTCTGTTCACTCCACCCTCGGAAATCCATGTAATCATCTCTAGCACCGTCTGAAAAGTCATGTGTTGTACGCTTTGTTAGGATTACACCCACTACAATATATAATGCATACGGTATTTTTCTTAAATTTGTGAACGTATATATGCATCGGTCTTCTTCCTCAGTCTTGCGTTTTTGATTCCCAGGCACTAAAGCGCTGAAATCTATTGGTACGGAAATCTGAAAAATGTAATGTTTATCAATAAAAATCGCGAATAGAAAAATCTTTCTCTAATTAAAACATTGATTATAAAAAATATGAATAAACATATTTGCATATTTGTACTCTAATTTATAATCTTTATTAATATTTTACATTTTCTACACTAACGTTTTATTACGTTTACTAATATAATGTTAATAACATTCAATTCAAAAACATATAATCTATGCTTACACGTAGAAATACACAAATATAAATACAAAATGTATGTTATACAAATAATAGTTATAATTAAATTCTTACGTTAACAGAAAGATTGAATCTGATTGACAGGGTGTCCTGACATGGAAATATCGCTCTGGCATGTAAGCTAACACATTCATTTATTGTAAATATTTATTTATTATTTTATAAGTATTTAATAAAAATGCGTAAGAAGACATGTATTAATTATTTATTATAATCCCTATTAGATTTTAAGAGGGAAATTACGTAGAATATGACAAGTTATAAAATAATTATATATTTTTTAATATTTTGACTTTCTAAAGATACGCGAGACTTCAGACCTTTGAAACACGCTGATTGAAACTTATAAATAAATTATAAAAGATACATGTATAAGCTGAAATCAACGTTTCATTTTTTGAAGGAGAAAAAAGATAAATTTGAATTGTTTAATATTTTTCTGTAACTGATTGAATGATAATATCTGGTCTCACATAAGAATGCGGGTCTCTTGGAGATAGACGTTCCATTTGGAAATTTGTGTCAATTTAATAAAATCGACGGTAGAATTTTATACCACGAAATTATATCAACAGCAGTAAATATTCATTTATTATATACTGCAGTATTCAGGGCTTGTTCTCTAACTATCTCTTTGCCTTAACTGTCTCCTACTTTATCTCTTAACTGTCTGTCTTCCGTTTACATTTCACGTGTTTACACTCATTAGTTTGTTTATTAGAAGTTCGAATATTCAAAGCAGTTACTGCAGTGTCAAAGCAGTGACTATGTCATATCTATTTTTATATTTTGATGGATATTCATAGACATTGATTGTTACTTTATGGGAACATAATTCTTGTTTCGCATAATCGTGTCAAAAATCGAATAAATTTTATTTTATTCTTATTTATGAACAGTGTTTTATGGCGTATTACCAACGTGTTCGTTTTATTATCAACCAAGCAAACTGACTTTACAATCACGGATAAGATTATTATCCTGAGAAAATCGAATTGTCGGTAACTCAGTAGTTTACTATATGATCGTCGCTTATGCTTCATCGGGTTTAAACGATCTAACCTAAATGAATCTTTTTAGATCGGTCATTAAACTAGTGATATGGAGTTTCAATAAACAAACGCAAATATCGGGCATCAAAATTAAAGTTGAAACTGTATGCAATTCTCTGATTCGTTATCTCTAGTTTCCACGAGTAGTTATGAAAAGTCATCTGCAGCTACTGAATGTAACTTATTGAATGTAATTAATTGTTACTGTTACTATGAATTTAGCGGAGAGGATTGTGCTAAAATAATTTATCAAGTTATTCCATGCAGGTCTCTGCTACACTACTGACAAACGACTGATCGGGTTTAAACGATCTAACCTAAATGAATCTTTTTAAATCGGTCATTAAGTCTCAGTCTCTCTCTAAATGAAAATATGTCAACTTTACTTTTCTATACATTATTTTATCTTCTGATGTCCGGATGTATAATCTATCCACCGTCAGAATTTGTCTCAGCGGGCTTGACCGTCAAAGATCTCTTCGCGACGTGGCTTGGTAGTGAGAATGAGTTTTTTATACAATATCACATCAGAAGGAGCGTAGCCACGTTGCTTCTGCACTCTGCGCTACCTCTGGGTAATGAACATGGTTTTCCTTATATTTATTAATTAATTACATCCAATCATCTTTGTCTTACATTACAAATATTTACTGGCGTATGATTCTCTCTTCGTATAGGCTACGTTCTAGGATTGCTCTTCTTCAATCACGTAGATGCTGAAAAATTATTGCAAACTGATGGAAATTATCTTGGGCCATTGATTGTTCTCTGTGTGACAATTGCTCCGCTTTATACGTTGAACAGGATCTTCGAGTGGTCTGCACATAATTGGACCACACATCCGATAGCTAAAAATCTGGCTGTGTACAACAATAATAATACGCCATGGACATCTGTTGCCTCAGACATTAATACAGAATATCGAAGGTTTGTTCACACATAACTTGTTTACATATCACTTATGAATTTAAATTCATACATATTTTCACATCTACATGTTTATAAGTCTGTGGATTTGTACTAAAATGATACAATTTTATTTTAGGATAGATAAAATTGTTATTGTCACAAATAGCGTAACTCGTATCGTAGCGACGGACAATTGGATTATTAAGATCACGCCTTATAAATTGCAAGTGGCGCATCAAAGCGACGCGACTTTAGTTGTGAATAAAAGCGATGTCCATTTCATGTCGCCCACAACGAGAGATCAAATTCAGTTTATCAATATACAGGTATTAGCGGTACAGCTGCCCACAAATTACTTACAGTTGTTCATAATATTGGTACACTGGTTGTTTTCCAGGTGAAACCCATGCGAGCTATGGCACAGGAGTTTGACATAAGATTAAACGCATTGGATTTTAAGGATCTGCAAGACAAAGTTTCACGACCAATTGCTATACTGCACAATATAACGTTTCATAAAACCTTGCTCGACAGATTTATTGATGCTTTCAAGGAAGAGGTCAATAAAAATCCGTTCTATGATACTGCCGAGGTATCAAGTGGCACAGCCGTTATTGTCTGATTTCAATTTCTTTTGTCTTGTGTATTTGTTTTCAATTATTGATTTATGCATATATAGGAATTAGGTCAATGCATCGGATGCATGCAAGCGTTGTCGAATGTTAAACTAAACAGATTATGTAGCACTGCTGAAACTAGAAACGCTGACGACTGCACGACATGTTTTTGCCGGCCAATGTGGTGTATAGAATGTATGGCAAAATGGTCGGTAAAATTTTACTTATTACAAATAATTATAAATTATAAATAGTTAATAATTATTATAAATATTTATTAATTATTCCTACTTGTACTGAATCATGTATTATTAATATTATCATTATTATTTAAATAGGTTTGCCTCAAGGCAAAACGAGAATGAACCAGAAACGTGGCTGTCCTCCAAATGTACCTGTCCTCTCTGTAGATCACGATTTTGTGTTTTAGATGTGTGTCTTGTAAGAAATCCTAATGATTAATATCGAGATAATGTGCATTATTTTAACTAATTCTTATTTGTATCAGTCTTTTTTAAATATAATTTTTAAAATAATATCCATCATTTAAATGAACATATTTTTATACATAAATTATATATATATTGCTTTCACAAAGCTATATATACATTAATACATATATAAAATTACATATACCTAGTGAAAAATGATAATCGAAGAGACATCGAATCGATGTTGACATGATGCTTTTTCGTCGCAAAAAACATCAATTCAATGTTAATTTGACCAATCATTTCTCACTGGTTATCGATTAATGGGCAGATCAACTTTTGCGAAATTAATAACTAGTAGAATAAACCAATTTATTTTATTATCACAAAAAAAATGTAATCATCATCAAGTATTGTAAAGTTTAACGTACATGTAAAAAATTACTGCCATTTTATAATTAATATTTGTCGATTCTAACATCACATCAGAAACTTTTAAAAAGTTGTTTATCATCAATCTGTCTCATGTTTCACTGTATGACAATATGGTATGTAATTTGTATATACAAAATAATCGACAATATTTTACGTAAAATAAATAACTTACAGAGAATTCATTGTATCATGAGTCTAGGTGCAATATTCATTGCCATTAGTTCCTGGAAGAGCAACTTCGCTGCGTATGGTAGTCGAACTTGTGAAATTTGCGTCTTGTTTTTACATCCCTTGCATTCAAAAGTGTTGTTCCGCAAATTCGCTATAGCGATTAAGCCACAGAAATTACATATGTGAATTCTATATGGATCTGATACTTCGAACAGACGTTCTCGCAGAAACTGCGCAGCACCATGAGAAATTTGACAATCTCGCTCCATTTCACCAAAACGAAGTCCACCATCCCTAAATAAATACATAGATAAATGTATATATTATATTTAAATTAGTATGACAGATTAAAGTAACAAGAATAATACAACACATAATTACCTCGCTCGACCCTCCATAGGCTGTCTAACTAAAATTTGTACAGGTCCTCTCGCTCTACTGTGGATCTTATCGTCTACCATGTGCTTCAAACGTTGATAATACGTCGGTCCCAAAAAGACTTGCGCGTTGATCTTACGACCCGTATGTCCGTTATACATTACTTCGTTTCCTCGCAATTGATAACCGTACTCTTGCAAAAGCGTGGAAATCTTTTGCACGTTCACAGCGTCGTTAAATGGCGTGGCATCACCAATCTCTCCTGAAAATGAATCAAATTTGTATAAGCATGTCCGTCTTAAATCTAAGTGAATTACCTTTATTATATTACCTTTATTGGCAGAAACTTTTCCTTGAATGCACTCTATCAAGTGACCGATAGTCATACGAGAAGGGATAGCGTGAGGATTGATAATAATATCGGGCGTAAGACCTTCGCAGGAGAACGGCATGTCTTCCTGCCTGTACTGAATGCCGCATGTACCCTTCTGCCCGTGACGCGAGGCAAATTTGTCGCCAATTTGCGGAATACGTACACTGCGTACTCGGATCTTGCAGAATTTATATCCTTCGCTGTTCAACGTCAGCATCACTTGATCGACTATACCGGTCTCGCTGTTTCGCAAGAAAGTCGACGCGTCGCGTTTTGTAAAACGTTTCGTTGTACTATCCAGCTAAAAGATAAACAGAAAAGAACAAAACGCGTTAGCCTCCTTTTCTATCAGAGAAATCTACTTCTTAGAGGATAAATAAAAAATAATCATTTTACTTCATCATCTGTTTCCGGCAAAGTAATCGTTTTTCCTATGATTACATCGTCGCCTGATACGCGAATTCCAGGTGCAATGATACCGTCATCGTCCAGCTTATCATATATAGCATTGCGCATTCCCTGGCAAGTTAAACGTGAAGGTTTCTCGAACTGCTCCTCTTGATCGCCAATCTTCTTCGATTCGGATTCCTTATAGGAGCGATAAAACACCGATCTAAAGAAGCCTCTCTCAACGGCACTTGCATTCAGAATAACGCTATCCTCTTGATTGTATCCCGTGTAACACAGAATCGCGACGATACTGTTAATGCCGGCCGGTAATTCGCGAAACCTAAGGTACTCCATGGATCTCGTTGTAACCAACGGTTTATGAGGATAATAGAGTACGTGAGCCAAAGTGTCCATGCGCACATGAAAATTCGTAATGTACACGCCCATAGCTTGTTTACCCATAGCACTCTGCAAAATAACGGTTCATATATTAAATTACGTAAATACATAACAGCGCAAGAAAAATACAGCAACTGAAATTTATAATACGCATGATACCTGATAAGTGTTCCTAGGACTCTGATTATGATCAGGGAACGGTATAATGGAAGCGCATACGCCTAAGATCATTGCCGGATGAATTTCGCAGTGCGTATATGTCGTACAATATGCGTATTCTTTCTCCTGTCTCAGATCATCGGGTGACATAGCTATCATAACAGTTTCTTCTTCCAAGGTGTCTATGTATTCTACTACTCCGCTACCTACTAATTCCTGCCATCTGAAATCATAACGCAAATCGATAATGACGTAAAGTTCGTAATGGCAAATAAATTGAAAATAATCATAACCGAGGCGCTTACCCATCGTTATTGTAATCTCTTTCCTTCAACATGTTAATATGTCTCTTCTTTAACAATAAATTTTGACCTTCCACTATGAGCAGAGGCCTACTGATCCTACCAGCGTCCGTATATATCCTTATCTCGCGGTCTCTAATATCGCGAACCATCGATACTTCCGATACGATGATATCCATCTGCCTTCTCAATTTACGCAAAGTAGCCATCAATTGATCCGGATCTCGGTGGATGCCGACCCAGCATCCGTTCACGAATATCTTCGTGGCATCGGCGATCGCGCTCGGAGCTATCTCCTCGAGATTCTCCATGGACCATTCCTCCAAGAATTCCAAGATAGGAGAGGGTTGTGAGCCTACACTTATGTACGCCATCAGTGCTAAATTTTTGACCAACCCTACAGCAGCACCCTCGGGAGTCTCCGCGGGGCAGAGCATACCCCACAACGTGTTGTGCAACTGACGCGGTTTGGCAAGTTTACCGTCTCTTCCAATGGGTGAATTCACTCGTCTTAAATGCGACAGCGTTGACGCAAAAGTCAATCTGTTCAATACCTGCGACACTCCTGCCCTCGCCTGATGCGCCTTTTTTTGGTCACCCCAATTACCCGTGGCGAGCGAGTATCTCAGACCGTCCGTGATGATTTTCGTCTTGATAGCCAGCTCGAGATTGAAGTCCTTCCCCCGATCTATGAATTTCTGCGCGTACAAACGTACCTCCTTCATTAGGTTCTTGAATAAACCTCGGAACAAAAACGCCAGTAGAGGCCCGGCCAAGTCCAATCTCTTATTACCGTAATGATCGCGATCGTCCAATTCTCTTCGTCCTAAAGACGCCGACAGCAATCTGTGGACCATATAGCCAAGGAAATAAGCCTTTTTGGTTTCACAGAAATCGCTTATGCCGACATGCGGCAGCATCTCCTTTTGCAGGATTTCTCGGGCGTATTTAATCCGTTTCTCCTTGGTCACTCCCGGCTTGGCGCCTCTAGTACCAATGAAATTCAAAGCAACATTTTGTTCCTGTATGACAAAAGCTTCGTCCAAAGACGGCTTCACCATCTCCATCATTTCAGGATCATCAAAATCGTAAATAATGTGCTCGAGGATATCGCGATCGGCCACAAATCCGAGTGCTCGGAAAACCACCATTATCGGAATCTCCTGCTTGATATAGGGAATAATGGCAATGATGCGTTGGCCTATAGCAGACTTTTTAATACTGGCGCCACTCTTGGCCATCATATTGATCCACAAAGTTGAAGTCGGACGCGAGCTGTGTTCCAGGCAGGAACGGATTTCCGCTTTGTAGGCATACTTGCCATCCTTCATGCTGAACACGTAAACGGTATTTGTAGCCATCTTCTCCTGCGCTATAAGAACCTTCTCCGAGCCATTAATAATGAAGTATCCGCCGGGATCCAGCGGACATTCGTTCAGTTCCGTCAAATCGCGATCGGATAAACCAGCGAGCAAGCAATATTTTGATCTCAACATAATTGGTATTTTGCCGATAAATGTTTTTTGATGCTGCGTTTCCACGGCATCCTCGCCGTCCTTCTCAATCGTTTTCGTAATATCCACGTACAACGGCGCGGAATATGTTAAATTTCTTAACCTGGCCTCGTTGGGCATCATAGGGGACGGCGCACCGTCTTTCTCCCAATGGGTCGGCTTTGACAAGTAAATCTGCTCGAATTTCAGCAAGTGTTTTACAGGCTTTTCTATCTCGCCTGTGGTGTGCTGAGCCTCTGCCTGCAATTCAATCTGCGGCGAATCCTCCACGATACGCTGAACGGACATTTCGATGAATTCGTCGAAGCTATCCAGTTGCTGCCGTACAAGCCCCTTCTCATCAAAGTAGGCATTGATAAGAATCCAGCAGGCTTCTTGCCAAAGTTTAGATGAGATCTCGTCTGCATCTTCCTCATCATATTGATCTAGAATAGATAAAAGTAGCTTTTCATGGGTTTTTTAAATTAAACAAGTTTCAACTTAGTTGTATGAAAGTGTTTGAAGTCAAATTTAAGAATCAAAACAGTCAACACTGCTTATACAGCAAAACAAGCGTACAAATTCAGGCTATTCTGTAATTCCTAATGATAATGTCAGCATTGTTATACACTCACCGACAAGAAAAAAACAGGTCACCTAATTTTATTTAAATTTGTAAACATCTTTCGATGTGTGTAGTGATAACTCTGCAAAAACTCATCGTATTGAGATGAAACAAAGCTCAAATTAAAGCTTTTGTTTAACAATAAAGAAACCAAAATTGAGAGACAATAAACATTTTACAAAATGGTGAATGTTGAAAAAAAATGTTTAAAAAAATGGGAAAAATTTTTTTATTTTAATTGTGTTACTCAAAAGAATCAGCTCTCTGGTATAAAAATGTAGGAGTTTTTAAGCTCATACATTTCTTAATAAATCCATATTTTAAACATTTTTTTACGATTTGTTTTAACAGAGTTATATTGCTGGTAGCCTATTTTTTTTGCCAGTGAGTATATTATCCTTGTCTAGCCCCTTTTTTAATTATATCTGTGTAATGACATTACAATAATGACACTGTTGTTAAAAGGTAGAATAAGACTGTAGTCAGCAATGTCTAGCAGACAAAAACACATTATATGCAAACTTAATAAAATTCATAAGAAATCACATTTATAATTCTGAAAATAAAAGTAATATTGAAGTAATAATCTAAAACTAAAGTAATAAATGCAATTCAGCAGACAAAGCACATCATATGCAAACTCAATAAAACTCATAAAAAATTCTCATTTATACTTAATTCTGTAAATATAATAATTATAATTATAATATCGAAGTAATAAAGTAAAAAATGCAATCCAGCAGACAGAACATATCATGCATAAACTCAACAAAAATGCATCAAACTTTTAAGAAATAGCACTCTTCATTCTGTAAATACGATTAATATTAAAGTAAACTTGAAATAATAAATGTATTACACAAGATATTTCAAATAAATCAATATAAGATTTCATCAACATGCAAATTTAACAGTGAAAATTTCATTTTGTCATTAGATAATAAAAACGAGCAAATTAGTGTCTAGCATTAATAATGTGTTAATAAAAATTCGCAAAACTCAAAAGATAACTTTGGAGATAAATACTGAAACACAGGCCTAGGAATTCCTTTAAACATTAATGGAAGGAAAGGAATCGATCAAAGATACTGGGAATATCGTGAAAAGTGAAGACAAGATTTCGAAAGTTGTGTTCGTATATTCACTGTCAGTATTAAAAATTTATACAAAAATTTATGTAACGTAAACTATAAATTTTCATATTGGCAATAAATATACGAACACAGGCAAAGTTGCGCCTCTAATGCGATTGCAAAGATTTACGAAATTTTATAACCTTAATTTAATCCTACTGTCTTGGTTCACTTACCATCTTCGAGGTTGAATATATTACTCATTTTCTCTTAGCGTACGAAATGTGCGATTTCGCTATATGACTTCTACGTTTTAGTTCTTCAATCTTTTTTTATAATGCTGCCTGTAATATACAAATCAATGCGATCAAACACCCGGTAAAGACGCAATAGTGAAACACTGTGGCGGCAATATGGCGGTATGTCCATAGATATAAAAGATTCGAGGCTGGTTCCCTTTAATTCTGCTGAGAAGCAATTCTCATTGGTTTTTTCTGGAACTATGGATATCATCTTCAGCACTTACACTTTCCATCATATAATTTTCGTATTTCATGTCATCCAAACATCACAGCAAAACACGAATCCAAGACGAAAACTGAGATTTTTGCTGAAGTTTCTTCTAGATTAGAAGCTGAACTCTTGCTTTGTTCTTATATTTAATTGTTGAAACTTGTCATTTCTTTTTTTTATAAATATAAGTGGTTGAAAATATTATCCTAATGATTACCGACGTGGTAGAAACTTTAAAAGAGCCAAGAATGATAAAAATATGTGCCCCAATGGTCAGATATAGCAAGTAAGTGGAAGCAATATTCTTCTTGAATGTTGCATGTCTCTTATATTTTTATTTTATACTTGTGTATTTATGATTTTATACTTTTTGCTAGGCTACAATTTAGAACACTTGTGAGACGATATGGATGTGACATATGTTTTACGCCCATGATCTTGGCTAACTCGTTCGTGCAATCCTCAAAAGCTCGGAACAATGAATTTACCACGCATGAAGAAGATCAGCCACTGATCGTTCAGTTTGCGGCTAAGACTGTAAGTGACTTTGTTGATGCTTCAGAAATGGTTGCGCCGTAAGTTTATCATAAATTAGTTTGTATATTTCTATAATTTTGATAATGTACTTGTATGTTTCTTATGTATTTTTCTAATTAATAGATATTGCAATGGTGTAGACCTAAACTGTGGTTGTCCACAACGCTGGGCCATGCAAGAAGGATACGGAGCTGATTTATTGAGAAAACCAGAACTCGTTAAGGATTTGGTGTATCAAGTCAGAAATCGTATTCCAAGGCCGTTTACCGTTTCCGCGAAGATACGTTTGTTAAAAGATATACGTCAGACGATAGCGTTGTGCCAGACTTTGGAGAAGGCTGGTGTCTCATTCTTAACGATTCACGCAAGGACTCCGGATATGCGTAATGAACCAATCGATTTAGATAACCTCAAGCTTCTGCGGGATAATGTACAGCTGCCTCTTGTGGCGAACGGTGATGCCAAAAGCCTGGAAAGAGCAGAATTCTTATTCAAAGAATCCAGATGCGAAGGTGTAATGTCAGCCAGGGGTATTTTAACTAATCCGGCGTTATTCTTGGGATGTTCCGCTACTCCACTCACCTGTGTTCAAGACTGGTTGGACATTACAGCGACCATACCGACGGAATTTCAATGTTTCCACCATCATCTGGTATTTATGTTGGAAAAGATCTTACCGAGAAAAGATCGAGTGTTGTTCAATAGTCTGCAAAATAAATCATCTGTGTTGGAGTTTCTAGAAAATTATTACAATATAAAACCAAACACATCCAACTCGATAAAATTAACTAAATGTAATTTTAATACTTCGTACATACATTGTAAAAAGAAATATATCAATTGTTGGGAGGACGATTCATCTACTGATTATTTAGGATGTATGTTTAATGCGGATTTGTAAAGAAAAAAAACTCGAGGATGTTCTCGAGCCTCGCGAAATTATAGTAGCGATGAAACACTGGTGAAGACCGATAATCTTATAGAAGTTTGTGTGACTGTTAAAATTTAGATTGTTATATAACTTATATTAATTTTACAATTTATTATAATCTTATTTTCTAAACATGTATATATGTTTAAGATCCGAAAATATTTAATTTTAATTAAAAATTGAACTTTTCTTATTATCATTCGAGTTTAATTATACATCGAATGGGAATTATAGAAAAAAAGTAGTTTTGTGATAATATATCAAATTAGTATGTCGTAAAATTCTTACTTATCAAGCATATGTATAATAATAAATCACGAATTTAAAAATACTCCAATGGCATCTTAAAATACTGGTTTTTAGCTTGAAAATGAATTTTAGTTTTCAACCGTACGATCTTTTTTGCTAGAACATTTCATTTCGAATATAGAGAATTTATAATGCATTATATCTATAATTTGAAATCTAAAAGGTATACACTGGTATACACTAATCAATGATCGCGCATCATCGTTTTCGTATGCGAAAATTTTTTGTACGAATTCGAGAATAGGCCCCAGTTCTCTTGTTTTGTGTCACATTTCGTAGATTTCTCATGCTTGCATCAAGCGCAGGACAATCCCGTCGAAGTGTTCAATCACGTATTGCGACCGATTGCTCGCGACTTGGTCAGACGTGGTCAGATTTTTCTTGCTTTAGAGCCGTTCGTTGTATCGCATGGTTCAATCAGCCCTGTTCCTTACAGGTATCTAATTGTCCGATATTTTATATTAATATCATATTAAAAAATATTAATGAAAGAAATGTTTTACTATTTCGTCACATGTAGACATCTTCCTTTCTATTATCAGCGTTGTCTTACCGCGAAGAATAGTATACTCAAAATCCACAAATGATTCCAAGTGAATATCAGTTAAAAAGACAAGGGCTGGTAAATAAAAATTAATGGATATTAAAATATTTTCAATTGTTTAACTAAATAGTAAGATTATAGAGAATATTATAACAATTGTTTCATATACATTATTTGTATTTAAAGAATTACGTAGAATATGACAAGTTATGAAATAATGATATAATTTCAAGTGTTTTGGTTTTCTGAAAATATGCGCGATCGTTTCATATTTGAAACATGCTGATTGAAATTTATAAGTAATTTATAAGAAAACATATAAGCCAAAACCTACGTATTTCATTTCCTTTTGGAAGAGAAAGGAAGATAAATTTAAATTGTTTTAGTTTTGTATTAGTTTTTCTGTAACTGATTAACATGCAATGCATTCTTGCTTCCCTTCATACTAGGGATGGGCGATATCGTGTCGATTATTTTGACATCGATTATTTTTCTTTTACAGAATCGATTATTCAANGTCAGTTTACATTACTACAAAAACTCAAATTAATCGATTAATATCGATGTTTTTTCAATTTTATCAATTGTAAGACATCGATATATTTTGTGATCGATTTTTTAACGATCGATTATTTTTTTCAACATCGCCCATCCCTACTTCATACATATAATTACAAATATATTTCATTCTTCTGAGGAATAGCTATGATTGGCCGACCATGTGTTCACGGTCGTAATCTGTGGCCCGTATTCAGAACGCGTTTTTATGCTCTGTCTATATATTCCTATGTCTATGGTACAGCTAAAAAGAACAAACTTTATTTCCGAATCCAACCGTAATGTGACACGTTCCCTCCTAGGATTCTTTATTTTAAAGGAAAAAAGACAGAACTGACAGAAGACCTCTTCATCTTCTTCCCCCGTTGTCGTTTTTGTTTTGGTGTATAGTTTTTATTGACATTATTGCATGTTGCAATTTTCTTAATGTTCCATTGACGGAGCTCAAGTTGTAAATATCGTGGTAACATACAAAATTATTATAAAGACGAACTTTGAAAAATGAGTTATAATACACGTAAGCATAAATGCTTTCCGTCTTGTGTTGGCCTAAATACTTTGCTACACTACATTTGCATTGCTTGATTATTGTGATTAATTTAAAACCGACAGAGGCTATTTATTACAAAATTTTTAATTTCTATAGTTTATGCTTTTTATAATTTAATCTTTTTTATATATTAAAAAACAAATTATTCTCTGTTCATATCAACAAACTTATATAGATATTGATAAGTTAATCGTTAAGTTAGTTTTCCCAAATCAATATTTTTCAGCATAGTGATTGTGTCATAATATATATATGTACACATATAAAAGAAAAAGATACAAGTTAAAATATTTTGCAGATCTCACAGAAGAATGTCCTTTGACGAAAGAGAAAAGTTACAAATACAGACTTTGTGCTTATTGCGGCAATGGGCTGAAATTCATCGTTGTCTGCTTTGTTGCATTGACTATTGCCATCACCACCATGCTAGTGTTGCAAATTCTTTATACTGAGAGCATACCACAGGTAGTTATTAAAAATAGAAAAGGATAACGAAGCAGTAGTAAAACATTCTAACAATATCCTTATTTTATTTCAGAGCAGTCTTTATGGTGTTCATGGAGCAGTTGCCACAGATTATGCCAATTGTTCTCAAATTGGTACCAAAATGCTGGCAAGATTAGGCAATGCAGTCGATGCTGCTGTAGCAGCGACTATTTGCATGGCTGTAGTAGCACCTCACAAAATCAGTCTTGGCGGGTAAGAAGTTAATTAACTGAGCTTAATCGTTCTTTTTAATCTTTATTTTGCTTCTAGAGGCGGTTATATGATGATATATAATTACAAAAATTACACTCCTCCAATCGTTGTTGATTTTGCAAGTAATATAACCACAGGTAAATGCAATTTTGCATATTGGATCAATGTGTTCATAAAGAAAAAAAAATATATGTATATATATATATATATATATATATATATATATATATATATATATATATATATATATATATATATATATATATATATATATATATATATATATACACATATATATACAATGAGGCACTTAAAATTATTACCTTAAACAAGATCTTCATCATTTTTAGAGAGACGAAAATATTCTTACAAAAGTTGTATAGTTACCTCCATTTTAATTGAAGGTGTTTCGAAGGTTTCAAGATCACTTTCATTTAAAAATCATTTCGAGATAACTTTGAAATCTCCGAAATGTCTCCACCTACAGAACAATTATTTTTAGCATATGACTTTCTTAATACCGTACAACTTTACGGTATACAACTACCGTAAAAATAATTTTTTCGTATCTCTAAAAATAGCGGAGATATTTAAGGTGGTAATTTTAAGTGCCTCACCCTATATATATATTATCCATGCAATAGGTTTCTTCGCCGAGGTTGGAATACGTTTGCCAGCTCTACTAAAAGGATTAGAATTTACTCAAAAATCGTATGGCAATTTGCCATGGCGTGATGTTGTAGAACCCGTCGCTGAGTTAGCTCGCGAAGGATTCGTTGTATCGAAAGATCTTGCGGACGAAGTAGCAAAGAATACAGATTATGAAATATTTTACGCTGGCCCTTTAAATCCAGGCGATAGGTTGCAATTGCCTGAACTTGCAAGGACATTGGATATTGTAGCACATTATGGTGCAATGGGTATAGTTTGTTTTGCAACTCTGTCATAGATAATGTACAACTGTTTTTTCTTGAATCACATGATTGATTTATTATTTACCATATTTTCTTATAGCGTTATATAATGGTACCTTGTCCCATGAAATTCTACAAAATACTACTCGCCATGAAAGATTGCTGCAACAGTTGGCGAGTTACGAACCTGCCGTAACAATAGCAAAAAATTCGACATTACATCGTCATACAATTTATTATCCATCGCACGCGTCTTTTATGCAAGAGGTGATCGAAGAACTGGAAAAACTTCCAATTTTGGCAGAAAATGCATCTACTATAGAATCTCAAGTTCTTGTTGCTGTCACCTTAAAGTTCAAACATATGTTTCAACAGCTTTCACAAAACGTGCAACACAGTGAGTTTTTTGTTGTTATCACAAATTTAATTCTCTATTAATCTCATGTCGTGATTTTAGATATAAAAAAAGAAGTGTACACTGGAGTCATGGCAATGGATTGGCAAGACACCTACGTTACTGTCTTATCGTTAGTAATAGGAACTTATATTTCTATACTTCTATGAGATATAATCGCAGTCATTGCATTAACATATTATAAATGATGCAGTGGTCTGAGTTCATCTTTCGGTCGCGGAAACAGAATGGCTGGATTCTTCTTAGACAATATTGATAATAATGATTTGTCTACGTTCGTCCCTATTATTTTTCATGATGATGAAGAAATATGCGGATTACGTGGAGTGTTCGGTTCGAACGATGTTTTCCTTAACGCCCAAATTCTTTACAATCTTATCGTGCGAGCATTAAACGTTTCTGCCGCGATAGAATATCCCAGGTATATAAAAAAATTTGATCTCAAAAAAAGTGTAAGATATATTGGAATATCAATTTATTCTATTTTTTTTTATAGATACTATTTTACCTCTGACGGTATGGAGATTGAAAATAATCAAAGATTCTCGATGGAAGCCGCATTGCAGGCTCAGTTTTATTTGCCGTTGATGTCGGCGTCGTCTCATGCCGCTAGCTCGTCCAGTATGAGAAGTGTGAACGCAATTGTCAAAAGGAAAGATTCGCTATCGAGTCACTCGGATAGCCGTGGAAATGGAATTGCGTCACGATTTTAAGCCATATACGCCTTATTTAAAAAAACGCACAAAAAATGATTAACAATCTCTTAGAATTTTGGAGATTATATTAATACTGTGATATTAGGGATAATATCTAGACTATAAACATTATTGACTTAAAATGTAAAACTATATTTAAAATATTTGATACTATAATACTGTTTTACATATAGAAATATTTGTACGTACATATACATACTTTTGCAAAACTGTCGAATGAGTTTCTGCAGCAGTTTGCATGTATATGTAAAAAAATAGCATCTCTCCCATATATTGTTCTGTATTTCCTTAAAGTATAAAGTAAGAGAATATATTAATATACACTATTGTGTAAAGTAATTTATATTTTAAATATAAAAAATTTAAATAAAATGTGTGTGCCTTATTACCATTAAACTTTAAGTTGTCGTGTCTCGACTTTGTACTCTTTACTCAATTCCAGTTGCCTGATCCTCGCGTAAAACCCACTGGCAGTAAGAACAACGATATTGCTTATCCACCAGAGAACCGATTTCTCTTCGTTAAACCAATAAGTCGCTAAAACCGTTTGAGCGCACGCTTTCGCGGTACCGCTAACATTATGCGTCAGAGGAGATGTGACTTTTATTTGAAGCGCGGTGAAGTATCCAATGGCGAAGCCGAATAAACCACCGATCGTCATGGCAGCCCAGAAAAAAGGATGTCCAAGTTTGTCGTAATTATATACAACTGTATGTTCACCGCTGATTATCATCAATGGGATGAAGATAATAATGCTATATACATTGTTATAATAGGAAAGTAACCAGAGGTCCTGATTTACGACCGGAAGCGTCTGTTTCAGTCGAATGGAATACAAGGATAACGATAACGATCCAAGCACGCCGAAAAGTGTCCCGAAGACAGATAGAGAGCCTGCTACATGTTCCTGATCTACCCCTAACCAGAACCCAGCAATAATTACTGCGCAGCATGCTATGCATTTGAAAGAAGTTGTTTGTCCTGTAACAACGCTTATTAGATCCTCCGATAATTTCCACTCGGTTTAACCGGATTTGTTAGTGTAGAATTCTCACCGAGTAAAATGTAAGTAAATATGACATTAAATACTGTCGTTAGCGAACGACCCACGTAGTAAAATGCGACACCGACGTATTTTAAGCATACGTTATTAGTCGCTATCATTGCAGTGAATAGAATTGATAACGGCAGTATCTATAAAATTAAAAATACATATTAGATTTATATATTATCAGATATAAAACATGTTAGAAAGAAATCACAAGATTTAAAGTTACAATTTTCTCATTCTAATCCAGAATCTTTTTTGTTAAATTTATTGAATATCATGCAAATTTTCCTCAAAATTTAATAATTTGTTTCCAATTGTTAATAAGCAAAAGACAATACAATATTCTTGAATGCATACCTTTTTTAAAGTGTCCCTTTTAAATGGACTACCATTTGCAACTTCAATATAATTTGGGAACCATTGGGACATATTTTGTAAAGTAATGCAAATAGCTACGCTCACTATACATTGAAACCAAGTTACAAATAGAGGAGCATCCAAATTTACAGTGTCACTGGATAGAAGTGCTTTGTTCACAAATACAGTCAAGATGGATACTACCCTAAAAACCATTAAAAAATGCATTTAAAGAAAATATCTTTGACTGAAAAATTTCTAAGAGTGAGACTTAAAATTATAAAATTATTATTATATTTTTGTATGATAAAATAAGTTCAATTTATATAAATATATTTAATAATTATAAAGATCAAATGATAGCAAGCAACTTGATGTAATTTTATGTCTTACCAATAGCCTGCAATGACAAACGTAATGTACGCATACATTGACGCTAGTCCTTTCTCCAATTGCATCTTGATAAAATTTATATAATTTTCGGGATAATGATCTCGGCTAAATGCCGAATGATTATGCTAAAACATTTATTGTAATAGCCAAAGAATATAGCTATTATATGGCTATAATAGAATTGGCAAACCGCATTAATTGAATGTATCAAATCTTTGGCTCTTGCATATTGCTGTTTGTGAAAGAAACACTTTCATAAAATTCATGTATGTTTCAACCAAATGGCAAATAATTTTGAGATTGCAATTTGATATAACTTAATAAAATGTAAATCTGTATTCTAAATTGTCACGTGTGACTGTCTTTAAAGTGTAGTGCTAATTGATAATAGCATTATCAATAAAATCATGCTTAATGTCATTTGTTTTCATTTTTCTTTTAACGGTGCTTTCGAGTAGTATTTTCGGAATTAAGGACAAATTCAATATAAATCTAAAATAAACAAATAGAAATCCTATAAATCTAATCCTCCTTGTTTAGGACACGTTGTCAAACCCCGATTAATCTCGATCGCTGAACACAATCTTCTGTCAAATACGATTACGATTGGGTGCATTCAGAAAGCACGACCGCTCACTGAATCGCTAAGTAGCGGTGGAATATGATTGGTTTTTACCTTTAGATCCAACCAATCACAATTGAGTGAGCAATTTGAGGAGACGACGTGATTGTCATTGGTCAATTTCTTACAGCTTAAAGCTACTACACCTATTGTAGACCCGGCTTTAACCTTATGTAATTTTGTCATTTTGTTTATAAGAAGACTTATAAAATTACTTTATGATTCATATTTATGATTATTACAGCATGATATAAATGTACATGAATAAATATACATGATAATCATATGTCTAATATAGTATGTCTAATATACATTTTTTTTCATGTACATATTCATATTTTAATGTGAGAACTTTGCGGCAACCAGCTACGGATTTTCATAAATTGCAAGCGGCTTCCAATTTTAGGTCATGCATTAAAATCATCGGCTGCGAAAGTATTGACAAAATAATACTGAATTTCTTTAATGTTTAGTAAGACATTGAGAGATGTTCGGACAGAATAGTTGTTTAAAATAATATTAAATAAAATTGACTATGACATGATTATTCTTTAATCATTTCATGTCAATATTAATTAAAATAAATTAAGGATCTTATTTCGAGATTTATTCCTATCGATCGTCGACAAGAATCCGTCGCTTTTAAATATGGAGAAGTTTTATTTGTTATTTATTTTATTATTTGAAAACGAGTTTCAGAAGCAAGATTAAGCAGCTGGTATAAACTGTCCACTACCGATGAGAATTTCCTGTCCGTTTGATCCATGCTGACAGATCATTACTCAAACAAAAGGCTGCTGCGATCGTGCTTTACCGCCTTTACTTGTGAAAATGAAGATGGAATTGCCCAATTTGCAACAAATGCGTTACCACGACATACTCCTATTGTCGACTTTCTTGAAAGCATTAATCATGAATTGTTCATCTTGTGATGAAACTGCTCGAATCTTATAAATGATGTGAATGAGAAACTATAATTAATGATACTTCTGAGTCACCATCCTTGGATATCCTAAACATATTCTCAAATGTTATATGTAAATTTTGAAGGCGTTTTATTCAAAGTTGACTTTGGCTTAGCATTGGATGTTCGTTGTCTCGAAATCTATGCTGCATTGTCTAGACTGTCGCATTAATTAATTTCATCGATATCAACACATATGGACTTTCTTCAAGCTAGTTTATCAACATAATTATGTTATGGACACAATGGCCAACAAAGATGTGAAGTGATTTTTGAATTCGCAAACTACGCCTTATTTTAAACGAATCAGGACTTCTAAGAAATCTTATTAAAAACTATATTTAAAACAATTTCATATTAACAAACTTATCTCGCCCGAATCCGCCTGTGTTCCTTGCTGGCAAATAATAATAGTTAAATTCATTCATTAATATTTTCGATATAAACTGAAAGAAAACATCAATCTGCAAGAAAGCTTATTAATAATTTTATTTCGATAAACTTTGCATGTAAAGTTGATCACCCGAAAATGAATATCATAATAGAAATATTATATATGAATCACATGTATGAATCGTGAATTGCAGTCTATTTGGAACTACATTTTAACAAAAGTATGAATGAACATTCACAATTACTATTTTTGTTTCTGTATTATTTTCTCTCAAACACTTTTGTCCTGCATGGATTATTTATTACGATAACTATATATATTAAGATTTGTACCGTAAAATAAAAAATTATAATATAAATAATAAAATATAAAATTATTGCCAGTAAATTTATTTTAAAATTTATACATGATGTGCTACATTAACTCACATTCATTAGAAACTACCTTCAAATCGAAGATATAATAATGAAAAAATAATGTATAGAAATAAACTATGGATAGAGTATGATCACGAATGCGCTTAACCCACACGTTCATCTATACGAAATACAAAAAAGAATTAAGTCAATTATTCTTAGCTCTGATCCATTGCATTTGCTTCGTTCACGTTACTGCCGGTACAATCCTTTTGTATTATCTCAAAGAGCGGTAGCAGTTCCGGTGTGGCTTTAATCTGTCCGACAAATTCGCTCAACGATGGATTTTTATCTGCAGATAAATATATATGTATATACATTTTTTTTTAAATTATACTAAAACTTATTTTAATTTAGTTAATTTTGTTGAGTTAAGTGTTGAGTTAAGTTGAGTTAAGAAATTTTAAGTTTTAATAAATTAATTCTTTTAATAATCTTATTTAAATTAATTTTAAAATAATTTACCTGCATCAGGAATAGTTAATAACGCTGCAACGGCTCTCAATGCAGAACGTTTCAATTCGTCTTGTTTCTCATATTCCTGCTTTACCGAGTTCGCTTTTACTTTCATCGTGCAAGTACTCCTCAGCGGTTCGACTAATCGCTCCAACCCTATACGATAAACATTAGAGAGTCGAGATTAGAATGTTAAATAATCTAAATTTTCAAGAATCCTAGTAACGAATAAAAAATAGACAATTATACGTGATATACTCACTTTGTAAGACGGCGGTCGGGCACAACTGTGCAAGTCGTGCAGTCATAAGATAAGTCAGCATTTTAATATCATAATGATCTCTAAGACCGTTCTCTACGTGATTTAAAAACTCGAAGACATCAAGCCTGTCGAGACATGAATCCAGTAAGGTATACATGCACTCAAATGCTGCCTTACGAAGATCCAATCCATCATCTACTGTGTGTTTGAAAGGACCCATCTCGACCTCTCTGATTAGTTCTTTCTGTAGCGAAAGATTTATTATGTTACGACAAAGTCTCGGTGACAATGGACAATTTAAACTGAAATATGATTTTCTCTTAGATTTAAATTTTGCTAACCTTGATTTTAGTTTCTGCATAAAGATGCGGTAGCACTGCGTCTAAGAGATCTCGTATCAGCATAGGTTTATTGTGCGCAGCAGAATTAAATGCGACTAATGCTACCCTACGCACGTTAAGATCAGGATCCTCTAAAGCAACTAAGAAATTACCCATACATTGCTTTAACATGGCATCGATTGGTTGTGGCTGTAAATATATATAATATTAAATTAGATATACAGATTTTATTAAGGTACTAAATAGCTTGATGATAAAATAGTTGTTTTGTCAAATAAAAAATCAGTTTTAATAATAGGTCCTCCAAACTCGCATATAATACAAAAGTCTTTGAGTGGAAGAATATTATTCCGCTGGGAATAATAAAAATAAAAAAACAGAAATAAATTTTAAGGTGGATTAAATCATAGTACTTTTTTTCTTTGATAGACAGAAATAGATATAATTATACGTTGTGGCTAAAGTAAAAGTACCTGATCGGAAATGGTAAATTTAACCGCGGTAACCGTTGTTGTTCTCATAAGAGCTGATGGTGATTTGAGCGATTCTTGCAGTCTTGGTAATAGAGTAGCGGGATCAATTAACGTCAGTTTACCGAGACATTCGGCCACGACGTTACGAGTACCTTCTTCCGTGCATTCGCAATGCCTGTACAAGAGCATCCAGATCGAAGGCACGAAATTCTGCAAGTGTGACACTCCAGATGGACTGGCTGACTGACTTGTAATAATCTGCAAAGACAAATAATATTTTAGAAATAATTTCATATTCTGATAAGCTTGAACGGGGGAGTAGATGTTGTTATGACTGCACAAATGTTGAACCTCTTTCAATGAATGTAAAAGCAAGTATTGACGTTTGGGCTGCGCCTCAATTTCCTGAAGTATGAAAGGCAGATATTCGGGAAGATTCCCAATTGCGATATTTCCCAACGTATAACTGGCCGCGGACTTTACTTCTTCTGAGTGAGATGAAAACGAATTTAAAATCGTGTGTTTCAATGAATTAATTCCGCTTAAATCTCTGTAAAAACATTATTTTAAAAATAAATATTTTTTTCTTATAATACAGTTCATTAAAAATAAAACACAATCTTCTTACACATGTCTTCCTATTTCTCCAATAACCAGCAAAGCAAATATGTGTTGCGCGACGTTTTGAATATCTGAAGGATTCTGAACATCTTTCAGCAATTGTTGTACAATGCACTGGGCTTCATCGTGCCATGTGATTGTCAGCGCAGCTGCACACTTTGCCAACGAGTGATAAGCTTGCTTATGAAGTAAGGTTGAAGTAACCGGAACTATTAACATTGCGAGAAGATCTCTGTATCCCAGATTCGGTAGATTCGCTTGAACTAAGGCTTGGAAAAACTCAAGCATTGAATTTAATGCGACACCTGTTTGACAAACATTCAATTCAATTTATATAAGCATACTGAAATTTTTAATTTATTTAATGTTAACGAAGTACATTTATCTACCTTGAAGAAGCGGCGATTTTACCAAAATGAGTATTTGTGGCAAGATATGTTCGGAAACCCTAGTCAGGGCAGTTGGATGTAGTTTTGCTATGGTAGTGAGAAGGTTCAACGTTAATTGCGCAATGTGCAGATCTGACTCGTTTAATAATGCAGGTAACTCCGCAGTAACCTGTGAGAAAGAAATTGGAAATAATCCAGTGTCTTTAAGTCTTTAAATATTAATATACATATATATAGTAAATAATATTCATTACCTTATCAAGTAAATCTGGATGCAGAGCCGAACTATAATTGCATACTAATGTATCGAGAAGAGGAAGAGAAGAAAGTTTCAAAGCTCGTTGATTTTTCCTTAAGAAAGATCCAAGAATGGGTATTGCTTCTTCCTACAAAATGCAACAGCAGTTTGTAAAGGATTGTACAATTTTTCTCTCTCTCTCAGTTGTGTACTTATATCTTATAAATTTACCATGATCGGTTTCAAATCGACTCTTAGGGGAGACGCGGCTATGCAAGTTAGAGCCTTAACAGTGGTAAGCCTTGTTATCTCGTTGCGCAACCTATCCAAGAAAATAGGTAGGCATACGTGTAGCTTGTCTGACAAAGTATCTCCAAAGTGTGCAAGAATCTGTCCCATGCAAGCAATAGCTCTTTCCTTCACTTCTTGATCGATATCTGCCGTTTTGAGCCTCATTAAGGTACAATGATATATTTCGTTGGACAATGAGGTAAAACCGCGATAGAATGGTTTATCTGCAAAAACGTTAATTCGTCATAAATATTGCTCTTATATCCACGATTGCAAGTAAAAATCGGATTGTAAAATAACTTACCGTGAGGTCTGATAACTTGTACAAGTTGCTGCAACACGAGCAACGCTTCGGCAGCGATCTTGTAGAATGGATCTCCCACGGCTAGTATAATCGGAGGTGCCAAAACTGGCATGTGAACATGGAACGCCTCGGGTTGATGTGTCACCAAGAGCGTGTGCACAAAGGCTAAAGTGTCGATCTTCATATTCGAGGAAGAATTCTTATCTCCCAGGGAATATTGTATGCCAGGGATCAATGATGGAATATGATTAGTTAAAGCTCCAGGCAAAACGAGTACCAATTCTTTCAGCAAAGAGAAGCAATCCTGTCTCGTTTTGATGCTCTTTTCCTTCATCTGACGATGAACCGCCTTCACTATTAGTGGTACTTGTTGTTGCAACAACGAAATGGGTCCGTCGTCGTCTTCCATCGCATCAGGATCGAGTGCTACGCCAGTAGCCGGTCTTGTTTGCCTCAGCAAAGCAATATATGCATGAAAGATGTCCGACTTGACATTTTCTTCTCTTTCTACAAAGATATTACAATGTGAATTTTATTAATTACATGATGATAAACAAGATTTCCTATTTAACTGAAGATTACTTTCTTTGCATTTTTGTAAACAAATTTCGGAATCGGATACATGCGATACTTGCCTTTAAACCTGGCAATTAATGCAGGAGAAACCACTTTATAAAGGTCTGATAATAACTCTCTTCTACTGGATACAACTGCTTCCAGACACTTTGCAGCTGCTCTACGAACTTTCCAACTCATATCATCGTCGTCGGAATATTCGTCCTCCGCATCTTCCTCTCCATCTTCTTCTACCTCCATTGCAGCACTTTCTCCATCAGAAAAATCATTGACATCATCGTCATAATTATAGTTTGGATCGTATGTAATATATATTAGGCAGATCTCTATGATCTAAAAAAAATCCAAGATTCAATTAAATATTAAATTATAAAATGTATAAATATTTGTGTAAAGCATAAAATGGGTCCAAATGATGTACCTTGTTTATGTGCGGTGTTATTTCTTTTGGACATCTATAAACAAAAGATTCAAATGCCTGTAAACAATATTCTCTCAATTCATCGTCGTCCTCGTTACTGTATTGAACAATCAATGGCATGACACGTTCTATTTGCTCGCCGAATCTATGACCCGCTTGCCGGCTGTAATAAATTTAGACAAGTCACACATAGTAATTTATTCCCTTTATTATTTACACACAATGCAAATCGTTTACCGACCAGATAGAAGCTATGCACTGGATATATGTACGTATGACATTTTTCGTCGTTTGAGTTTGAAGACCCTCGAGAAGATGATCCAGCAATTTGTTATATAAATAATTGTTGCTGGATGTCAACAGATGACTCAGCGCTACTATAGTGCGTTTACGAACCGCTTGTCGCGGCGAGGAGAGTTGCGGCAATAATGCAGCCAGAATTGTAGGGTGAAATGTGACTAGCAAGGCGCCAAATCGAGACAATAAGTCAGCTACAATGTCGAGAGCTTCTAATTGTACGGATACATCTTCTTGCTGAAAATGCATTACATATACATGTGTGTGTATGTATATGTATATATATATATATATATATATATAAATTGTACATTTTCCTGATATATAACTGATCAATATCTCTAACTAATGTATATTGTCAGAGATATTAAATCTTGCCCCAAAACCAGACAAAGATTATTTACCTTTTCAATAGCGCTACTTAATTTGTTTGTAACGCGTCTACAGACGTTTGCAACTAACGCACTACAGCCCACAGGAAGCTCGGAAATAACAGTCTTCAAGCCAATGCTAGAGATGTCACGCAACTGTTCCTTGTCCGATACCATATTAGTACATAAAGCATCCACAATGGTTTCTACTTGGTAGTCTTTTACTTTATTGACTAATGGGCCCAAGCTAAAATCATATACGTTTTTATAATTGTAAAATCCGTTAAAGAATCTCTCAAAACATATTTAAATTTTTGCGCTTCGATCTTTCTTATTTTATTTTTGTTAATAAATAAGTTGACTTTATGTTATTACTGCAAAAAGAATAGTACATAAAAAATTTATAATAAACTGTTCTAGCATATGTAGACAAAGGAGGCTACCATTTAACAGCAAGATTCTGCACTTCTCCATTCTTGTCTTCCAATAACTTAAGAAGCATTTTTACAACTTTGCGCTCAGAATCATCATCCAACTTAATGCTGTCCTTTTGCAGCTCAGTCATCAAATCATTAGTTGCCATAAATCTGAAATCCTTGTCACTGGATGTCATCTGCAAAATAAGTATAGGTGCTATCATATTAACAAGTAATAAGAAATAGGGAATTATATTATGTGTTTAAGATATAAGTATATAAAATATATGAGACATTAATCATACACAATTGATATCAAATTAAAATCACACATTAAAAAACTTTTAAAATCTATAAGTTTTAAAGAGATTATCATTCTAAGTGTGAAAAAATATATAGAATTGTCACTTTCTGCAACATATTCATGAATGCTACATAAAACTTGTTAAAATATCAAGTTTTTTTTTCTGGAATATTCTACAGATCAATGGAAGAATACAGTGCTTTCAATCTATTCATAAGATTATACATAATTGATTTTTTAGGCCTGTCCTTTTTAACTAGACTTCTAACTGCACCATTCAACTTTCTTTTTTCTATTCAAAGAATATAATATTAGGAATGTTATTCTGTAGTTATATATGAAGATAAAATAAACTATTCAAACATTCAAAAGAAACTACATCTTGATTAGAATATTAAACAAATAAACAAAAATATATTCAAAAATCAAGGCGTGCATACATGCTATATCGCCTTTCTTATCTTTCTGATAAAATTACGGATCAATTTGATCTTTACGCACGAGGTCCCTTTTTAAAATAATTATTCACGCGGAGAGTACACCCCAATATTATATAAATTTCCATCGTTCCCTTTGATGATTTACGATTAACTAAAAGATGATAATCTGTGTATTTTCTAGATAATGATAAGCAAAGATACTTCTTAATAGCGAAATAATTTGTGCGAAATTAAAAAAATTTGTCTTGTGAATTTAGTAGGATTTCTATGACTGAAATGTATTCTACGCCCTTCGCGGAAAATGTAGGGTTAATGGTCCTAATCATCCCTCACCGAGAGGTCCTGGAGAGGTGTGAGGTTATGTTGAAGAGAAAAAAAAAAAGATACCATGGCGGAATAAGATTTCGTTCGGGCAACCCGTGATTCCTCTTCTCGCTATCGTTATTACATTGTCGGCGCGGTTTATTACCTTCTCTAGCAGATTCGCTATTTGATAGGAGACACTAGCCATGATTGCGGAATTGCTTCGCAGCCGGTTCGACGATACTGACAACGGCGATCGCGCGTGTTCGACTCCGAGGTAACTCCGGGTGTTGTGCGGCGCGTGCCTGCAACGCAACGAAAAAAAGAAAGGAAAAACAAACCGGAGGACCCGGTGACACGGGATACGCGGACGCCGAAACCCGCGTAAATGTCCTACGAACTCCTCGAGGTGTAACAGCGGCGCTTCTGTTTTCTTTTCTTTTTTTCTTTCTCTCCTCTCTTTCTCTCTTCCCTCCCCCCTTTTTCTAATGCGATTCCGCTATCGGCAGCATCTCAGCGCGATGCCACAGTCTAGCTATATATAGTTGCGACACTGAGCGTCGGCACTTTTGATGTAAATGATCCAAGTCACATGACCTGTCACCATTTTGAGAATTATATACGCGCTTAAATTTGAATGCTTCTAACAAGCTACAATAATTATGCAGTAAATGAGGTTGATGGTATGATTGCGAAGATGGCGATTTATTTGTTGTAAAATTTATTTTTATTATATCATTATAATGCTCGATTAAATAAGATTGTTTTATCTCATTAGCACATAAAAAGAGTCGCTGACTCATTTATTTATTTGACGCTAATATATTTAACATATTAATTACGTTTAATAACAATAATAATAATTAATTTTAATAATACTAAATAATATTAATTAATAATAGATGTCATCCAACTGCCCACGTTACTAATTGGCTAATTTAAAATAAAATTTTCTAATTGATAAATCCAATGGAAAAACTCTAAGGCTGAGTTTCTACCGAGGGCGTCACGAGTTTAACCAATCAAAACTTTTAATTTTATTCTGCCGTAAATGACGCGTAAAATGAAAGATTTTGATTGGTTAAACTCGTGACGCTTAAAATGACGCGACGGTTCCGATTAGCTTAATCGCCGATTAATTTCGTTGTGACCAGCATAGCTATTGGCCATTTGAGGTTAGAAATATATATAGTTAGACTGTATTAATAGCATGGAAAAGTAGTTTCTGTTCTTCGAAGATAATAGAAAGAATAAAGTAATAATTATAACAATACACATTATAATATACATATATTAATAAAATTTATGCTGAGACATTAGCCTAAAATATTGAATAAAAACAAAAATAATTTGTGTAAATTATTCTAATATATTCTTTCTAATTTATTCTTATCAATGCAGATTAATTTTATTTTTAGTTTAATTTACTTTTTATGTTTTTCTAATTTTCAGAACTAGAAAATAAAAAATAAATTAAACCGAGATTACAATTAATTAATCTACATTGATCATATTGGTCATTGTCATACATACATTGGGATGTACATTGGTCATAAATAGACATAAATAGCATTTGATTTTCCAGGTGAAACAATGAGGGTCTTGATTTTCGAACGCATATGAAAAATTTTACAAATACAAAAATAATACAACGTCAAGTTGACTGGTTGCACGACAATTTCCCGAAAAATGGCGGCGATAGTGTTGGTACCAACGGAAATTCCTAGGTAGTTCAAATTAAATTTCTGTAGGTTAGTTACATTGAGTAAGTAGTAATATATGTGATTAGCCGAAACCTTTTTGACGTATTTTGACATAAGCGTATGCAGATTTGATGCTATAGAACAATAGAACATTAAAATAAGAATAAAATTTATTATAATATATTTAAAGATTTATTTTTTCCCCGACAAATTTACTTGCGTTTTTGCGTTGAATTTTTGAAATAAGGTGACAAAAGGACCGAAAAAAGATACCTAAATACCAAAGTTGAATTTTAAGAATAAAGAAACAAATGGAAAGGAAAAAGATAATTGAATAGATCAAGAATCAATAGGATTGTTGTTCTGATAATACCTGAAGGCCGCCGTTATTGCTGGCGTTATTATTGCCACAAAATATTATTGTCATAATACCTGAAGGCCGGCAATAACGGCCTTCAGGTATTATCAGAACAACAAACCTATTGATCCTTAATCTATTCAATTATCTTTTTCCTTTCCGTTTGTTTCTTTATTCTTAAAATTCAACTTAGCTATTCAGGTATCTTTTTTCGGTCCTTTTATCACTTTACTTCAAAAATTCAACGCAAAAACGCAAGTAAATTTGTCGGGAAAAAATAAATCTTTAAATATATTATAATAAATTTTATTTATTTCTTATTTTAATGTTCTATTGTTCTATAGCATCAAGTCTGCATACGCTTATGTCAAAATACGTCAAAAAGGTTTCGGCTAACCACATGTATTATTACTTACTCAGTGTGACTAACCTACAGAAACTTAATTTGAACTACCTAGGGATTTCCGTACCAACACTATCGCCGCCATTTTTCGGGAAATTGTCGTGTAACCAGTTGACCGCAGCCATATTCTATGATCCTCTCCAATTACGTCACGTGAAAGCCGACCAATCGAAGGTACTTTTGTTTCAAGAGAGTGGGAAGAAGTTGATCAGTGATAGTTTCCATAGCTAGTATTCCGATGTTCCGGGTTCTTTCTGCATCGCGGCAAGATGGGTGAGTAGCGTGATTTTGCTGAAATTAATTTTCATCGTCGCGAATCCACAATTTCTCGTCGTGATATCGCGACAAGACGCAGTCCGCACGTGAATTGGACACCGCCCTTTTGTCGATGAGGAATATTATTTTTAGTATCTGTTCTGAGTTCGCAAAAACTGACTCGACGTTTGTCGACTCCGAGCAGCTATGTCGAACGCGTGATGCTTTCGTGGTGTTTTATATTTTTGTTATTTGTCAACGAAAGTCACGCTACAGACAAGTGAAGATAGTGCAGATTATCTGTGATTTAGGATTTTTTATACTTCATGTAGAAAAATTTTATTCATTGAAATACTATAGTACTTGATTAGGTTAACTTTTCTATTAAAGTCTTAATAAGCCCATTAACGAGTTTAAGTTTACTCAGTTGCTTATCAATATTGCAGGTATCTCTCGGGATCATTGGCATAAACGGAGAGCCACTGGCGGGAAGAGGAAACCCATCCGCAAGAAGAGGAAATTTGAATTGGGACGTCCAGCTGCAAACACCAAGCTTGGACCGCAGCGGATTCATACTGTAAGCTCGAGCTTAACTTTCACCACGATTGAATTGTAGAACTAAATAAGCATTAGATTAAATATTAGCATTAAATTAAATTTGATTACTATAAGAAATAGAATTATAGACTTATTAAGTACAGCTATACATGTTATTTATAATGTTATAATTTATTTGTGAAAAAATATTTTGACAGTTTGTTATATTGTGGAATTATAAAATGATGATATCCTTACCTACTCTGAGTGCCATGATTATTCTTTAATCTCACAGCGATCTGAGCTATAATTTATAGATATATGTACATATAGTTAATGTTGAGAAATTATTTAAACCTGTTTTATGTGTATACTAGGTCCGTACACGTGGAGGCAATAAAAAGTACAGAGCACTCAGATTGGATACAGGAAACTTTTCTTGGGGCTCTGAATGCAGTACCAGAAAGACTCGTATTATTGATGTCGTTTATAATGCGTCTAACAACGAGCTGGTACGAACCAAAACTCTGGTGAAGAACGCTATTGTCACCATCGATGCTACACCCTTCAGACAGTGGTATGAGGGTCATTATGTATTGCCACTGGGCCGTAAAAGAGGTGCTAAATTGGTGAGTGTTTAAACGTAACTTGATTTAAATTTGTGGAATATTATATGATATACTATGATATAAAAATGGAATATTGTTTTCTTAGACGGAAGCTGAGGAGGAAGTGCTGAATAAGAAACGCTCCAAAAAAGCAGAATCCAAATACAAGGCTAGGCAGCGATTTGCCAAGGTTGAGCCAGCCTTGGAGGAACAATTTGCAACAGGACGTGTTCTTGGTATGAAAAATCATGTCATACTTTATAGAGTTAATTTGTTAATATATTTTTAAGTAGATTAACCGAGTATAAAAGAGAATGCTTCAATCAATTTATTTAAATCAACCATAGAATACTTTTATACTGTATATGTCATATCTTTAACATGATTTGAATAAATTTGAATAAATTTAGTAATGATTAATTTTATTTTCAGCTTGTATAGCAAGCAGGCCTGGTCAGTGCGGTAGATCGGACGGTTACATCCTCGAGGGCAAGGAGCTCGAGTTTTATATGAGAAAAATTAAGAGCAAGAAAGCTAAATAAATATAATTATGGTACATTAATAAAAAACCATCTTGAAATATAAAACCTTATCTCGTATCTCTTATTTATTATTCAACTGGATATAAACTCGTATTTTAAATGTAAGACTATAAAATATCACAAGATTATAAAAGATAATTCAGATGATATTAAAAATTAAAGTAAGTAGAAAGTCAAGCTGATTAAGTATATTTAAAGAAAGATTATATTTTTTGATAACTTGATTGTTCAGAAAGCATCCATCATGAAAATGCTTGTATTCAGCAGGAAAAGTTTTGTAACTGATTTAATGCTGCATTTGGTTTCTCTCGTTGGGATTGAAAATTTACAATACGTGAAATCAATTATAGATTGCCAGTTTTTAAAAGTGTACGTGATATAAACTATAAATGTTCATTTCCAACGGGAAAAACCGAACGCAGCTTTCAGAATATGCTCGTAAATTTGGCTAAATCTAATTGTAAGAGCATACATTAATCAGATTTACGGATCTTGTTACAATAGTTGCAAAACAGCTTTTTGTGTTGAATGCGGTCAAATGTGAGCCGCTATCTATAGAATAATTAGTTCATGCTGTTTCTTCTGCTTGATAAAATATGGCGGTAGCGGCTAATGGTACACACCTTGTTTTATTTGTTTTAAATATCCCGTTAATAATGCACGGAAAGTAATAATTGATGAAATAGTTTTTCACTTGTTGCTTAATGAATAAGAAGATTCCGTAACTGATGTTTTTTTTCTCACAAGAGAAAAGTTATTATACATAACCTCAAATCATATTTTTATTTGATGCAATTAAGCAATATTGCTTCGTATTTGATCTAAAGAGTTTTTATTTTACAGGCTGGTTGTTAAACAATCTTTCCGCGACATATAGGCACGTGACGTGCCTTAACTTTTGTCCCATCAGTTTTTTACAAGCACGTAATTATGCTGCCAGGAAAGGTACAAGAGAAAAGGCGAGGAAGAAAAAAGTCAAAGTGGTCATTGAGAAAGTGGGCTTTATCCCACACAATAAAAGAAACATGTAAGCGCGTTTCGTATCATGCATGAGGATATCAATATTAACATATTAACATCAATATTGTTTTCTTGTGATATCAGTGAATCCAAAAAGAAGAAACTTGAAATAAGCGATATTATATTGGATGATAGTAAAAAGCCCGAACCGATAGATAATGTATGGATTTCCAAATTTCATAAATGGAAAATTCATTCATTTGAGGAGGCAGTGCAAAATCATCGTGAAACACATCATCCTACTATATATAATATGCCAATTGCGCCTATAAGCGCGCTTATAGAGTTGAATATGCAGGTAAAAAGCAAAGAAGTGTTTGGAAAATTTATTATACGCATATATATAATTGTACTAAATAACTATATGTTCTCAGGGTATAAAAAAGACAAAATTTGTCGATGCTTTCACGCGGATAGTATGTCTGCCACATACATTTGATCATGGTCAAAACAGAAAAGTACTGGCATTCTGCAAGACTACTGAAATGGAAGATGTTGCCAAAAATGCTGGAGCTCATTTCGCTGGCGGTAAACTGTTAATAAAGCAAATTCAGGTGAAGTAATATATTATTTCCTTGAAACATGTCACAATCGTTCATGCGTGTCGTATGCTATGTGCACCATCTATTATGTAATAAGCTTGCAGAGACGTCTTTTAATAAATCATTACTTACGGAATTTCTATTTTAGAATGGAGATTTTTCATTGAAAGAATACGACATTATTGTGTCAGAACCAAGCATTTTACCCGATTTGTTGCTGATTAGGGGACTTATAAGGACAAAATTTCCCAGCGTTAAATCAGGTTAGTGGAAATATGTAATTATACTTTGAAATTTTCATCTTTATGATACATTGAATGCACTTCATGCTGCATAAATGCATTGTTAGTGTAGAAAGTAGTACACATATAGTAGTACAATGGTAACGTAGAATGTATATACTTAGCAGTATCTGGAATTCAAATATTCATATTAATATTGAGTACATGTTTTGTTAATATAATACATATAAGCAATATATAAACTCTAATTTTAAAATTTTATTAGTCCGGTTTTAAAGTATACATTTTGCGCGAGAAATTACGTTACGATTTATCAGACTTAACTCTCAACTAAATGTTTTATGTTCTTTATCATGTGATTTTTCTTCCATTAGGTACTTTGGGTACCGACATGAAAATGCTCGTAACGAAATTTTTAAATGGCCTAAAATATCATGCAAAGCCGCATGATCTGCTAAAGTCTTATGGAACCATTGATGTTGCATTTGGAACGGTAAGTTATTAATGTTATGTATATAAATGTTATGTATATAAATGTTTTATATTGTTACAAATGTTAGTGCCAATTACACATTTTATAAATGGTTTGAACAAAGTTACCGATCAATTTATTACATTATAGCTTGATATGGACACGAAACAGTTAGAGGAGAATTTTGCTGCTATTATTAAGGATGTCAACGATGCAAAACCACGTCGACCGGGACCTTTTATTACAAGGTAACATTCAAAATCATTCACATTAAAATTTTTATGTTTTAATATACAATAAATAATTATATTAATTTGGTTTAACAGAACTCGTATTACATGTTTGCCATCGGCAGAAATGCTTAAAGTTAATTTCGAACAGTATCTATCTAAAGATGGCGAGGTAAAAGAAAAAGAAGAAGAAGAAGAAGAACCAGATGAAAAACCAGAAGCTGTTATTGCGTCTCATTAATTTTGTCCATAGGGCTATCAATAAAATAATAATATCTATAGTTAAATATATGTATATATTGTAATTCCCGTTGAACAAGCTTTAACGTTTCTCATTGCATGAATTTCCAGTGAACGAATGAGCGAGTGTATGATTTTGCATCTTAAAATTTATAAGTGTTACGATTTTACACGAAGTATTGGAATATAATTGTTGTCCATAGCCGCATATAGTTTGACCGTAATAATCCTTCACCGAAAGGCGTATAATTATGCGGGACGTAATCTCGTTAACGCAGATAGAACATGATGACTATAGTCGGTATGGTCTACCGCTTGTGCGTTAATAAGCTACGGTACGAGCGTATGGAGGGAGACAGAGGCGGCTTTAGAGCTAACGGTGCCCTAGGCAACGTATTTACTACTAATGAATACCGCGAGGTTCTACTTCATTGAGCGAACGAGATACAAACAAAGGCTTCGATGATAAAGCGCTTATAGATGTTTAACTTCTATACGTCAGGCTTGATGAAATCTTATAGCCTTCTCATGGTCTAATACGAAGCCCTTGCAAAAGCTTTTTAAGTAAATACGAGGCCTTTGTAAATTGTTAATTGCGGCTCAAGGTAGGGGTCACACTTCATCATGTCTCGATGTATTTCGCAACGAAAGTTTTTATATCAGAATGAACTTTCTAAGCGAAATTATGATTCTCTTTAATACAGAGCGCTTGCATATTTTCAACGAAGATATTTTAATTAGATTTTCTTGAATCTTTTTTTACCATTATATTTATTTTACATTTTAGAGAGACGAGATTTTCGCAGCGGTCTTGTATATCTATCACAATTTGGCGCAAATAATTGAGCAAGATTTTTGCGGAAATGTCTGACGATTCAACGAATTAACGATTTATTTTTACAGCAGTCTTTTATTAGCTTTTCTGCGTTTCAGCATTCGCGAGAGTCTGACGTAAACGTGGGAGGTCTTCGCAGCGAGGATCTCGACGAAAGGTATTTACGAAGATACACACGAGTGCGATCGTTATAGTCAAACGCAATGATGCACTTTCACACGTGCGGTCACCCAGTTCGCCCGACGGCACGGCCGCCTCTGCGGGAAACGCCGTCGCCGCGCGTATACGTGCGACGTGAGGTCTGAGGAGCGAAGGAGGACGAAGAAGGAGAAAAGTAGGAGTGGGCAAAGGCGAGTGAAGCAAAGGAAATGAGAATGGAGAACACGGTGAGCGGCGACCGGTGGTGGTGCGGCACCGAGCGATCGGTGGAGGGGTAACGGCTCACCTACCTGCCGGTCGCGGGCTCAGTCGGTGTCCGCCAGGTTGAAAATCCGTCCGTCGCTTCTCTCCGCCCTTCTTAACTGGCGTGGATCGTACGCGCGAGCCGGCCACGCGTCCCCGTGGCCGTTCTTACCTCCGAGGAGGAGAACAAACGCGCTTCGCCGGAAACAGGGGTGCCGTTTCTCTCCCTATTGACCCACTGATCGATCCCACCCGGTATCGAGGCTGACGATCGCGCGGGAATCCCTTTGGAATTGGAGTCCCGGATCGATTCGGAAAGGCGGAAAATTGTCCCCGCGAGACCAGAGGAAGATTCTTCTTGTGTGTGGAAAAGTGGAGGAGGCGTATGCACGCATCTCTCGGTGTGTATGTGTTTGCGTATGATGTGATACGTGCTGACTGTGTAGGTGCAACGACACGCTAACAGAAAGAGAGAGAAAAAAAGAGAAAGAAAGAGAGAGAAAAAGACAACGATTTCAAGTTTCACTCTCGACGCCAGTCGCACCGATTGTCTCCTCCGTAGACATGCCCCTGCTGAACGGCCAACAACTGCGACATTAGATGACATATAGGCGCACACGTGCACCAGTCATGGTAAGTTTGCACAGACCGCCTCCGGTTCGGAGCACGCGCGCTGCAAAATCGAATCCGACGACTCTGAGAGGTCGGTTCCCCCGAAGAATCACGGGGAGTAGATGCAACAGCAGTCCATTCACTTCAACGTCTATTTATATATCACATATTGTTATTATTGTTACTCTCTGATTTTTGTTAATATGAAATTATTTAATTGTGCCCAGCACATTATGGTTCACATATATATTTTATACATATAATTTCCTAACATTAAATACGTTCAGGAAATGTATAAAAAAGCCAACGTGTGCCATTAGGGTACTCTTATATTCTCCGGCTTGTATTTTCGAAAGGAATATAATCAAGTAGCGATATTTATTCGGGCACAACCATTCTCGGAAACTTTCCAAAAACATAGTCTGAGTCTAAATATGAGAAAGAAATATTGAGATTGTAGTCATAAGAATCTAGATACTTTTGAATTCTGGTCAAAGCCAGAAAAAGTACTTCGAGGACATGAGGGACAGTAATCCATTATTCAAACACTATTTTTATTAGAGTAATGTTGCTTGCGATTTCTTCTGCAGCTTTCTTGATTTACAACGATTTATTAACTATATGTATTCTTCGCTATTGTGCTCATTTCTTGAGGATATTTTTTTTTGGTTTTAACCAGGATTCAAATTCAAAAGTGCGGATTTTTATTGCTACACTTCATGTCTAGGTTCAACTGTGTGTTTTTGCAGAATTTCGTCGAGAATGGTTGTGCTCGAATAAGTTTCACCATTTAGTCATATTCCTTTTTATTTAGTCATCAAAAAATAAATATAGCATTTCTTGAATTACATCGTTGTTGCATCCAGCTCCTCTTCATTTGTCTTTTCGTTAAATCTGATCGAAGTAAATGAAAGAACGAGGCGAGAATTGCGATGTGATCGCGATAATTTTCTGGCGATAATACACAAATATAATACGCGCTGCCGTTCCTGCGGTTTTACCGTACATCCATTCCTACTTTACGTTCATCTTTCGCGCAGTGGAAAGTACTATGTAAGGAAATGAATCTTTATGTATTAAAATTATGCGCTCGCGCAGCTGCTCTCACGTGCACGGAGTTTAAAGGGCATCTTGTAATAAAGGTCGACGCGTGTGAGGAAGCACGGGCAGGCCCAAGCGGGCTCTGATATCTTCATTTCGCGTATGCGAGCTGGAGGAGAGGAAGCTCGCAAGGTGAATACGGACGTCGGATTGGTATGCGGTACCCGTAATTTGCAACCGCAGAGAGTGTCATTATTATGGCATACACGCGAACGCGCGTTTCGCGCGTGGCATCTCCGCTATTTTCGAAGACCCCTTCGAAGACCCCGAAATTCCAATCGCGCAGGTACAAATCGCGGACTACCCTTATCTTCATTCCGCATAATGTGTAGTAAAAGTGAACGACAATCGCGATGGTCTTGACGACGAGAAAGCATTTGTACCAAGGTCCCTAGATAGACAAAGACAACAGTTAAGTCTTCACATGGTCGCCACTTTTGACGCAATGAGTATGTATCCAGATAGGAATGCATTTAGAACAATTTTAGCGTCATTTTAATTTTAAAATATAATGTATAATATATTGTGTAATAGGTTTAAATCTAACTTTAAAATCATTAACTCTAAATTTAATTATTGTAACATATAGCAGTCTTTAAAAAATTAATGCTTAAAATAAATTCTTATATAATTGTAGAATTATAAAATTCTTTTTCAGCAAAAGATATGCGTTTTGCAGAATTATCTTACGACAATTATTGCGAAATACTGTGAACGGAAAGAAGCAATAATTGTGTTATATATAATAATTTATTACAAGTTTCCTATCTGGGTATTAGTGTGCGTCATACTAATTGTCATTAGCAGCATACGTTAGTAATAGTTTTTGTCTGATCAGCTGAACGATTGTCGTCGCCGTTTTTGATCCAAATAGCTTGAAGTGAATGCGAAGACCTTACCTGTCATCTTCGTTTACCTTGTCTTGTACGAGGTTCGTCGTTGACAAGTCATCTTGCATTCGCCAAATCGTGACCAGCAAATATGACCGTAGAAATTTGAGAGATGTCGATTGTCGGCATAGTACTTTGCAGCAATTTCGATTTACTTTGCTCTCGCTGTTTTACGCGAGAGAGATCGTTGTCGCCCGCCGACACCGAACTGGTACTGTTAGCGGCAGTTGCGATCGCCAGAGTTTCTCGCATCTTTTTATAGGATCGCTTTTTCTGTGATGTTTCCTCGCGCAAAAAGCGATTTCTGTGCCGCGAAGGATTAATTCTGCTCTCGCGCGTGAACTAGCGCGTCCGCATTATGCAAACAGCGCGCGTGTTGTTGCGTGTTGTCTCGATTTATTTCACCATGACGCGCGATCCAGTGGGATCGTTGCGTGCTGCTTATCGCCCGAGTCTCGATCCAAATTCATAAGCAGTCGTATGTAATTTACTCTCAATAAGTATACGTCGTACGTCGCGCGGATTCTCATTTCCACCTCGATGATATCTCGGGGTTGTTAATTTATATGTATGAAGATTCAATTTGCAACAAATGCATTTGGATCTCCTCTGGTTCTTCTAGGTAGATTTCTCTTACTTCCGGAAGAACGACGATGCGAAAGACGATCGTCTGGCAGACTATACAAATTCTCGAGTTAATATTGCACATGTCTTTGAAAAGTTAGCCGGAGTATTTTCGATTACAATGTTGAGCGTGATGTTTGAGAGTAGTTTTTTATATAATAAATTAAATCATAACAGCTGTGATAAATAATCATAGAGATAGAAGATGAGCCAATGTACGAAATAATCTTTCATACCGAAAGACAAGCATCTGCCAAACTACATAATTTTTAATTTTCATATTAATATTGCGAATGTCTTTCATATGTCAACCGGAGATATCTTCGATTGCAATACTGAGCACAATATTTAAGAGAAATATGGAAGAATTTTTTATATATTAAATAAGTCATGACTGTTATGATAAACAATTAAATAAAGAAGATGTGTCAATATATGATCGGGCTGGATCTTTTGTGCTTAATATTTTTTATATGAATTTATATACACTCTCCACTTTAGAAAAACTATGCATCGTTACTTTCGAACTTGAAACGCAATCTAACGCTAAAGTTAGAATGACATCATTATATAATTAAATTAATAATCAATTTAAATATCGATATTAATACGTATTTTTAGAACTCCTCTTCCTCCGGTAATTTTTTACTTTCTCCAATATATTCTCGTAATCTTTCTTAATTACAAAAATGATCGTAGCCTTGACTGTCACTCGCCAAGATTTTTGACGTACTACCATCTCACGAAGCAGCACGTCGTGAAGTCACGCGAGGCAAGAGATCGTACATTGCAAGGTCTAAGTACCAATAATTTCTTAACTATGTCACGATACGATGTCCTTTCGCGAAGTAAATCCGAGGTCGAAAAATCGGATAATATCCGCTGACAGTGAAAGGTAACTTGAATGGTAGAAGCATGTCTGTTGAAGATACGATTTTGCTAATTAGCTGGATTTTATTTATGAAATATTAACTCAATGCGTACGGCTCAAGAGATATCTCATGTTTTCTGAACCAAACATTGAAATCGAGTCACGAGATTTCTCGTATTTACATTTTGTTATATTCCCATACTGACAGCTCGGTGAATTTAAAATTGTTATCTGATTGTTACGTTGTCGGAGTAAGAAATACTTTACGATAAGAATTGAAAGAACAAAGTTTTAAAAGAGGACGCGAAAGAAATAGCTTCGATTTGCTATTACAGTATTATATGATGAACAATTGGTCACACTATTTGGAAAAAAAACATTCCGAGGAAGCATATTCTGTTAAAGGATTAAAATTAATATAAAGATTAAAAAAAAGGCAATGAGAGTCAATGCGGATATTGATGCATATCTTGAAATATTTAAATGTTGTTATGTTTATATAATTTAATACAAAAAACATTTCAATGTAGATTTTAACCATCTTCAATGAATTATACCGTGATAATCATAACCGTGCTTCGTCGAACCAACATCGGACCAACAATATAGTATGTAATATGTCAACAAGATATGTAATCAATATGTCAATATGATATTTAGCATGATATGTGATATGTAAATTAATTAAGGATAAAAGATGAAAAGAAATATGATCAAAGGATCAAAAGATATCAATCGACGTTAAAACTTTTTATTTATTAAATTATATATGAGTGTATAAACATTTCAGTATGGAATTCAAGATATGCATCAACATTCACGGTGCTTTTTCCTTCTATCTTCATGAATTTTAATTTTAATATCGAAAGTCTCTTTATATTTTCGATATTGTTTCGCATTCCGTTAGCTTTGTCGCATTAATTCGATGTCAGCAATTTCCTCTAATATTTTAAGGATGAAAGCAAGTAGATATCTCACGAATTGTTAGTTTCCAATGAAGAATAATCAGAAAGCGTTTCAATTATTTTCAATTATTAATATATTCAATTATTTTTAATATCGTTCACTTGTTTCGAAACATGATTGCCATTTTTAATTATTTTCGAGACAAGTTTTACTCGTCTCGATATATCTTATTATATTCATAATTTATCAAACGAAATGCTCTGTCCTGAAATAAGCGCGCAACTGCGTCTATAAGAGAAATACCGGTTATAAGTATGATTTAAGTGTACATCGTTCTCTCGGCGCTTCGTATCCCGGGCTCAATACGCTTTATCCGCGGTACGGATCTCTCGGAAATGCTGTTCGTGGCGTTGTCACGCATTTCTTAGCGGCGATCTTAATAGATCGCGGTGTATCGGCGTATCGACGGGCGAACAGATCAATACCGGATCATTATCCTGTCGGGACGACGGGGCGTTTTATTAACACACGCTGCGAAATTACGGTTTTGCGTACGCGCGCGTGTCTAGGCGCGGGCCAGTCATGCGTGCCGGATCGCCGCAAAACTTGGCTGCAGGAGCGAATGCTAATCATAGCCCTGCGGGGCGAAGAGAGGGAGGGAGAGAGCTGATACATGTCTCCGTAACGCCGTCGTTTTCCTCTCTCTCTCTCTCTCTCTCTCTCTTTCTCTCGTTGTCGATCGACACACTCGCGGTTCATACCCTAATTGCATCTTGCGGCGCACTCGCGACGCTGACACACGATCCGCGACGGCACGGAGAGCCGTGTCTCGCGCTCGTTGCCACGCTCGTTCGCCGGAAAATTGCAAATCGGCCGATTTTCGTGGGAGCGCGGACGACGGGCCGGCGAGAATCCGCGCCGATTTTCCCCTCCGCGTGAACCTACCCGCGACCTTTTCCGCGATAAGGTCGTGGGATCGGGTACACCCAGCGGCCACGCTAATGCACGCCGTTTCTAATGCATTCTGATATGTGCACCAGGAAACTCTGCACAGGACAGATACGCCTTGACGTAATCCGATCGCGCGATTGCGCCCCGCTCAAGCCAAGTCCGTCTCCGTCTTCCCTTTCCCTCGACCGCGCGTTTGGCCGAGAATTACGCGATCGGTCCAGTTTCACGACGGCGCGAAAAACACCGAAAACCTTTTACTCCCCCTGGCAAATCGGTCCGCGGTAAATCGATTCGCGCGGCTTGTTAAATGGATACTCCGATAAAGTACCGTGTACCGGGTTTTTCAATCGCCCGAGACCAGATACTATCGCCATTGTGTTGGATTTTGATAAAATACATTTCGCGCGTTTAGATTAGAACACGATTTAATGGTAGATTAGAGAAGGAAAATGCGAGGAACGATGTTTGTTATACAATATCGAGAGACAGTCATAATTACAAGGTGTAACAGTCAACTATGGATATTTTTGGAAAGTTATCATTTTTCAGTCACTTGACCGACCAATTCTTAAGTAATTTGGAGAAAGTATTAAGGAAGGAAATTTTTATTTGACGCTATTGATGATAATCGTGAGCATTGTTTTATCAAGTTTTAAAATAAAAAAATAGAAAATTGTTAATGAAACGTGCGCAGAATTATCTTTGTCATTTTTTTTACTCTTCAATTATTATCCATGTGTACCAAATTTCATAATTTTCCGACAAGCAGCGCAAAAGAGTACTGAAGAAAGAAAAATCTTTTGGATAAAAATGTATGAAATTTTTCGTCAGAAAAAAAGGGATTGGATAAAAAAGGGATGAACTGAAATGATAAATCATTATAAATTCTGAACCATTCCTTAGATTGCTCTACTCAATACATCGTTAATTTAACTAAAGCAGTGGAATTGAATAATAACATGTTTTGTTAAAATAATAATTTCGACACACATAATGATTTAAATTTTATCTTTTAATTAGGGAAATAAAAAAGATACATCTTGAAATCCATTTCCACGACCGATATCATACAGAAAGATATCCATTACTTAACGAAAGCATATAATGACTATAAAGACAAACTATTGATTGCGATATTCGACATGAGGACATGCTTCTTCTAGCAAAAAATTCTCGATTTAGTTAAGGCTGTACCCTCTAAAAAAACAGACTTCTCCATGTTCACTAAGAGAAGATATCTATCAGTGAACATAGAGAAGGCTTCCATAACTAAATCCGGATCTTTTTCGTTTACGAAAAGGTGAGAATTACAAGAAAGCAATTTTACAAGCTTTTGAATAATTCATGGTATAAGACGGACGGATAGATATAATAATTCCTTAATGTCACCTAGACTTAAAAAGTTCTTCTGTGATTTTTCGCTGAAAATGGGATACATGCAGTAGGATGAGTGATCCGCTGGGATTTGAATCCAGGACTCTTCCGTTACCAGTCACTCGGGTTAACATAGAGCCACTCGTCATCCCTGTGTCACGTATGTTTTGTGTTAAAATAATAATTTCGACATACAGTCAGAAACAACAAAATATTACTTATTTTTACTTAACTCAAGGAATTGGTATCAATCTCGTCTTTTAATATATAAGCGTGGGGAAACAGAAAAAGATCGATGTTGAAATCCTCAAAGAATCCTCAAAGAATCCAGTCGCAAATGCAAGTTCATTTATACAATACCGGAAAATATTTCGCTCTCTTCTTCGTGAGATTAACGACGCCTTTTGGCGCGGCAGTTGAACGTTGAGAATATCTTTATTGTTGCATAGCAGAGAGGAATAACTGAAGTGGTAATAGTAGCGATAGTTATTAACGATTCGTTGCAAAATGCCAACATGACATTCACGCGAAGGAAAGTCTGAATGTACGAGCCGAGACGCGCGAGACAGCAGGAGGGGGCAGAGGAGAAGCAGGTATATCAGCTAAGGAAAAATGACGTATACGAAGCGGTTATGTGCCAGGTCGACCGGTTCTTCTTGTTACTCACTTCCTTCGCGAGACATATACTGGGTGACGATGACAACGCGTTCGTCTACTCACTACTGCATTAAGCGCGCTGAACTGCATCTTTCCTGCAGCAGGGGAAATGATTCTCGCTTTAACGCGAAGCTACGTCTATGTATCAGAAGTCATACTTCTTAGCGGAATTGAGAGAGAGATTTCTCGATTGGAGAAATTAACAGAAAGAAAAAAAAAATAGTAATCGATGGCCTAGCTTTTACATTAATTAATAGCTAACAACCAATTAATTAATAATCAAAAGGAAGCCAAGCTCCGCATAATTTGTCATAGTATTTAGTTTGTTGATTTGTTACGACTGAAGGCATTGAATTAAATTAAAGCCTGAAATTTTAAAGAAATATCGACTGTGTAATTATAGAGTTTCAGATATGAGTAGACCGAAGCTATAAGAAGACTCCTCGGGAACTAATTTTTTGAGTCGGTTAATTGCTCGTTGAAATTCAGACGGGATCGCGTGTATTAATCTTGACGTACTTAATCAATTATCATTAGTATTACTATTCGCCGGTAAATGCGACGGCTATGCGCAAACAGGAAGGTTGCGTAAGTGGCGTTAGATAAGTGTTAAATAATCTTCGTCGCCGGGTCTCCGCGCGCGGATCCTTTATTTAGCAACGGTAGTCGGGATCGGTTATGAAATTTGCCATAAACCGCGCCGAATGACTGAACTTTGACAGGTGGAAATAATCGCGCTCGTCTCGCTAATGACAGCGCGATGACGAAACTGTGATTCGTTAATTGCACAGAAGCCATCGAAACCCCGCATAAGCACATCGAGCGCATTAGCATGCACCGATATTCCGCGAATCTTCCTTCTTGAACGATCACGTTCCCCATCTTCTTCTTTCCGCGACCTTACGCCATACTTTCGATAAATTCATTAACGAGTTTCAACGCCGCGCGAAGAATTAACGCGCTTAACGAGATAGAGATCCGCTCTAACGAAACTATCTTTCCCTCGGCGGGTAGGACGTGTAATCGTAACAAAGGGCGAATTCTCATGGCGGTTACAACAGCACGAGAACGCAGCTTGGAACGCATAATCTTTTTTTTTTTCTCATGTGTCAAACGACGCGTCTTCGTGTGTAAGAAAATGCTGTCAGCGAAAATGCAGACGCAGCGTTGTGACGAATGCATTTTTCTTGCTTCCTGGTAACTTTAATAATCACGAATATTCATCAATCTGACAGCAAGTGCATTTAAATTTGATCCGCCCAAATCGCTGAAAGAATATCCGAAACTGAATAAAATATTCCATTCCATCAAATATTTGAATCTCGTATATTCGTTTCTACCAATTTAGATTAACTTTAATCTCGGTTTAACTTACTTTTTCTCCTTCTAGTTTGAAGAATTAGAAAAGGATAAAAAGTCAGTTAAACTGAGATTAAAGTTAATCTGCGTTGGTAAAAATGGACATTAAGAATTAAACAAATTATGATTTATCAGGTTTTATCGATATTTCTAATGAATGCAAAAATTTTATATCTAATTTTATAGATATTATCAATTTCTTGTTTTTATTTTACATATAAACAGATATATTAAATTGTAATTTGATATATCTGCGCTTCTTATTCGTAATAAATTAAGGAGTTAATTCCTCGCGAAATGAAATCTATTGTATTATTTTCTCGAAGTAATCGGTATATCGAAAGCGCAAAGCTTTTCGTGAAGCTCGCGCTCTCCTGCATCAAGAGTCATCGTGGTCAATTTTCTCCAAGGTGTGCGTCAGAAGGCGAATGTAAAAAAAAGGCGGGATTCTCCTTTACACGTCACCGTTGTGCAATACTCGAGCGCGAGATACTGGTCCCGCTTTCGAGGAATCGCAATTACACGCTCCTCACTCGCTCGCTTTCCTGGGAAATGATTCAAGAATCGCCCCATTGATCGACGCGATTACCACGCTCCTCGAAATTCCTACGAGACGGCTAGAAACCGGCATACGCGATTCGTGTATCGGCTTCAAAGATTTCTCTTTGACGGCACTGCCGATCGATCGACGGGTATCGCATACGGGCATCGCGGTCTCTAAGTAGGCAAAGATAGAACCAGCCCGAGCGAGCGAGCGAGAGAGAGCGAGGGAGGGAGAGGCCGCATGGTTTCATTTACTTTTCGCACTGTTATTGCCTGTAACATTACGTATCATTTTCTCTCGTCAGCGTTAATTGGACAATTAGGAAAGTGATAAGCCGTAATCTTCGGGCAAGCTCATTTAAACGCTATCATGGGCCTCTCTGATAATCGCCCTTCCACGTGAACGGCGATCTCCATCTGGCGCTTAGCAGGCAGGAAGTGAAAGGAGAGCCTTAAATCCCTTCTAATCCCGCGGTTTTGGATTTATGCATATTTAATATCACGACACCGGGTATTCGTACGAGCCTTTCGTACGCCTTTCTCAGGTCAATGACGGTTAGGGGGAGGGGGAGGAGGAGGGGGGGGGGGCTAACGTGAACGAATGTACAGTTACGCGAATCGCCAAAGTCGACGGTGGAACGCCGAAGAGGAACGGACGGCCGCGCAAAAAGGAGGCCACAGGCGACCTGACCGTCACCGTTATATCGGCGCCCACGGCGGTGAAGGCACTTCGGAGGCTCACCTCGATTTACGACTAGTTTCTCGTAACTTAGCACCAGCACGTGTGTACCTCGTCCGTTGCGCGCCATTGCGCGCCGGCCGTTTCGACGCTACGTTTGACCTCTGCACCTACCTGCTGTTCAGGTTTACGCAGCTGGCCGCGACGCGCAATGTCTTCTCTCCCCCCCCCCCTCCCTCACCGTGCGACAGGTACACGGGCAAATGAGGTATAAATTAGGACGCCGTCTGCTCGGGGAGAGAAGCGGCGCGTCGCTGAATATTTGATGAACCGTCAAGAATGAATCGCGCACTTGTCGTCATTGACGATTCGTCAATGCAAATCTCTGTCCGTGTGATACATGTCTTTATAAATTGCTCGATACATATCTGAGACTTTGTTATGTCTGCATTCCATTTTCTTGGAAAATATTCCGACACAGGAATGTCTCGGATAGGTCTATGCTTATACTGTGACCAGTGTCCACGTATATCTCTTAGGAATGCATATAAAACCCTAAAATTGTAAAAACTCTAGGATGAGCTTAGAGAGAAATTAAACATGTATCGAAAGAACGGATAAATATTATTTCGCTATTTTTTATCAGATCCCTTCAGGATCTTATTCAGTAAACACACTTTTTGCGATAAAGAGTTGTTTTAGAAACTAGCTATTAGATATGTACGATAGTTTTTTTATTGATAAAGGAACGTCCTAAAAACCAGCTACAATAATTTTTTATTGATAAAGAATTGTCATAGCAACTAGATGCGTACGATAATTTTTTATTGATAAAGAGATCTTCATAGACCCTCTCTGAGACTCTATAAAAGGAGTAATACTGACAATGAGCTGCAGCGGCATTTTCCGATCAACCGAATTCCGAGTGCTATATCCGAGTGTTATAAAATCTTTGTAACACTTGAGATTGTCAGTAAAATTGGTGAAATAAAGTGTCAGTATATCAAGAAAATTCACGACTTCCATAATACAATTGCGTTCAGGAAATTAGCTTTGATTGCAGCAAAAGTTTTTTCGTAAAAACTTAGGGGGATTATATCGTCATAGCTATTGAAACGCCTATTATGGGTGTTTTGTAGAAAGATTGAAGTTCTACCGGAAATCGATGTGGTATCTATAGAAAATGATTTCTTGCACGGCACGGAAAACCGCGCCGATCAAGTGGCACGCGAGTCACCGTCACGAGCCTGTCATCAAACGATTTTCACCAGACGCGAAGATGCGAAGAATAGGAAAGGGGAAGTATACGGTCAACTTTCTTGTGCCCCCTGGTAGCTCACTGTTTGCTTTCTAACTGTTGTATTGCACTTTCTTTCCAGATGAGATTACCGCACGTGTACATCGAAAAGAAGTGTTTTCCTATTTTTTATCAAGTATTAAAAAGTTCTACAACTTGACAATAAAGGAAAGAATAGTAAAAAATATTCTAAAAATAATATCTGCAGTTTATAGATTCTAAAAATATGTTAGAATAAAAATTTCTATTATCTTTTTGTAATATTTTTCTTAACCAATGTTTCTTTTATTACGTCCAAGAATTTAATTAGTTTTCTTCCCTTAGGTTTTGTTTTTTTTTTTCATATGTATATTCACGAGTAATATTATTCTATGGTTCTAAAGACCATTCTTATCATTCTCTTACTTCATCTTCCGAGTTCGTGCGCATGTTAGTTTCTCTGTGTACGATTAATATGCATAGGTACATGTAGGAAGAAGGAAGTCAACGCAGTAACGCTAATGCACTTCGCGATTGCTACATATCTTGGAATTAAATTTGCGCGAGTTATTTTCGCCTATTATCATGGAATCTAATAGTCACTTTAACTGCGTGTAAACCACGATTTCCATTAAGAAAAGCACCGTAATATCAAGTAATTGAGAATAATGATCGATAATCTTTCATAAAATTTAGAAATATCTAAATTCGTGTTAGCATATTTTGAATACTTTATTCTCAATTACATTTTAACATTAGATTTTCAATCTCTCCATTTTTTATATTACAATAAATTTATACATACATATGAGCAGCTATATGTATAAATAAAATAAAATAAATAAGTAAATATAATTATAATAATTACGCAATCTTTTAAACGCGATTTTTTGTTTTTTATTTTTCGATTTGCACAAGCGTTTTATTTTAAATTTCATGAATATTTATTTATTTATATAATATTATTATTTTTAAATAATTGGTTTACGCATATATGAGTGTATGTATATTTGTTTGTGAAAATCAGAAAGCTAAAAAGCGAAGAATTGCAAGTTTCGTTTAGAAGATTCGTATTCGTCCCTCACGTAAGAACCATCTCTCAATTTTATCTTAATTTTTTTATTTCATATACATCTATAAATAATTCAATTGCCTTTCTTATCTTGCTCGCCCTTGAAACGCGGTTTCTTCGCGCAGCGAGAGAGAGAAATGTATCCGCCGCGCAAAAGCTACGGTATTACCGTGACCGCGAAAGTCGCGAGGACCACCTACACGCCGCGAGGATCCGGCTCTAGGAAGTTCTCCGGGTATCAACATGGAAAACGTGACGACATCCCGTGGATCCAACTTACTTCGGACGCGGCGTAAGGGAGCGGCGATACGTTGCATCCGCATCGATGCGCCCTACGGCGAGGCGGAATTTGTTGGCGCGGAATTTGCGTTCGTTCCCGTGTCGTTCGATCGTGTAACACGCGGCTTACAGTTAGAGAATGGATTTCAATAGACATTCCTTCACGCTCGCATGTGACTCTTTGCACGCGTCCTTTATTCGTTCTTATATATATGTATATAAAATGAAAAAATTAATTAAGATAATAGAGATGAATATTACATACTAAGAAAAATTTCTATCGGATAAACCGATTACGTAGTGTATCCGATTGTTAATTTTGTTTTCCGATTAATAATGGATATATCTTTATCCGATGCAGTAATCGATGAAAACCTGATTGGAAAATTAGTCGCTCCTTTGTATATCCATTGAAATTTTCATCGGATAAAAAGCACGATTTGATAAACAGATAAAAATATCCATTTGCTACTATGTATTATACTATGTATTATAATTGAATTATTCGATTGGATAGGCTTCGATATTTTTCTCAGTGCATGAGGCACAAAGTATAAATAATTAACACGATCTTCTAGAGATCTGATTTTTCGTTTTTCATTTGCCGATTTTCATAGATGGATATTCCAGATATTTTTATTATAGGATGCAAATTTGTGCAACAAACTCTCTGTTATACATGTTATATTATGACGTGATATATCAAGTAATATTAATATGAAACCATACGACAAAAAGATTCAAATTACAATAACATCAATAATCGTAATTACCGTTAATAATGGTTATTATTAACAGAGAAATACGAGATGAATGTAATTGCGTTTTTGCCTGCGAAAGTTTCTGCTTCNCGCTTGATTTCTTCGATTAGCAATTTTCGAATAGCAATTTTCCTTGGTAATAGAGTTTCTATTGTCCTTTGGACGGATAAAGTACGAAGTACAGACAGCCACAGTATTTCCGAGATTTCGATCTGCCGTGAAACTGCCGCCGAACCGCATGTTTCCTTTATTTTTCCGTGGCGCGTAAATTATTATCAAATTACTTTCCGCTCGTCGAGAGACAGAGAAAGAGAGAGGTAAGAGAAACATCAATTTGTGCTTTCTACGCGCATTAATGCGTGCTAATGTCGGTGATTAGGAACTCGCGCCTGCTCGTCGCGGTCATAAATCAACGTTACAAATCCATAGTTGAGGAACGACCGCCACGCTGAATGCGTGCACCGCCGCGTCGCCGCCGTATTATCTATCATTCTCTCGCGTTTGTTGCATTAATTGTCCCTTTGGAATTGCATAGTTACCATTCCGAGGCAGGATGAGACGCAGCACTTCTCGAGTGCGTTGCCTGACGCGCGTCGATATGCCCGACGCGGGCTGCATCAATAATAAATGAAAACTGCTCTTTGCGACTAAACAAATGAGTTTGTAACGAATTTACATAAACATGAGTTTATAATGAAGTTAATAATGAATAAATAACTCGTCGCGCAATTTCGCAGTTTTTGCTCAAATAAACTCGAAAGGAGTAACTTAATTTCGTGCTTGATTTCTCTGTTACATACATATCTTTATTTTTATTACATTATCCCCCTTGCATTATTTATCTATTACACTAGTTTATAATTATTTGCTTCGAGCATTTTTCTCTCTGAAAATTAAAGTCGTGGAGAACAATTTTTGAGTTTTCGTGTTTTCGAAGCGATTCTCAAACATGAACTAAGGTTCTACATTGCAATAATAGAATTGTCTATATTTACATCTCTGGAATGTCAATCCCGATCGGTGTCGAACGGCAGTAAGTACGGTTGAGGGTACACTGCGTCAATGGCAGAAGAAGACGTATTCTCCCAGCGCTGAGGCGCGTCTCTAAGCGCGCGAGGAGCGTTTTCCAGAGCGAGTTACCAGTTTAATCTTCTATATAAAGGGCGTGCGTGTCTGTGTGTGTGTGTGTGCCGCTTTTAACCGCACACTTGCCGGTTGCCAGCCGCGAGCAGCGGCGAACGAGCAGGTCGTAGAGCAGGTAGCCAGGTGCACGATACGACGCAGGATAAGAAGGAAGAGACTACATGGAGTCGCTTCACGTCGGGGACGAGGGAGAAGGAAAATGGGGGAGACGAAGAAAGAGCGGGAACGCGTGAAACGAAGTCGTGGACGCGAAATACCCAGCGGAATTCAGAAAAATGTGAATGTCACGGTAGAGGGGCGCGGCCTAACAATTGGACTTCGTCATCCATGTCGACTAGATAGACTTTAACGACCCGAACCCCGAGATTTCCTCCCGTCTATATTTACGACCGTGAACAGAACGTGTAAGAACGCCAAGAATCTGGCCGTTCGAATGCAACGGAAACCGCAACCGGGTCCCCCGGCTTTCTCCAAAGTCACAATCGATTGTGCCTGTCTTGCGTCCGTCGACTTACGTCCGAGGATGAGGCGAAACTTTCTCCGATTGCGCGTTTACGGCGGAACATTATGGCTTCTCCCTTTTGCCGCCCGTGGTCGTAAATTCTCGCATTTAACTTTAATTCGCAAATTCCCTTAGTATTTAACTTTGATTCGTAAATCTTTCGAAGATTCACAAACATATTTTGGAGAAGCGTATTTTATACGTGGAAATTATTTATACATTTTTTTTATGAGACATCTCTTGTTGCTGCAATTATTACGACGTGAATTTTTGGTGATATTCCAATTATCGTTGCAAAAATCAACTGGTAAAGCGGGTTAAAAGTCTACTCGAGATCTGCAAACTGAAACAATGCAAATTTAGTATTTCTTAATATACTTGTTTTTAGAATTATCATTATTATTGATTATTAAAAGTGTACGAATTGAGACTTTTTTATGTAGAATCAAATCGAATCAAATTTAATTTCCTTTTTATTAAATCGAGTTAAAATATAATTTTTAATAATATTATTTTTAATAATTATTATTAGATTTTAAATAATAAGAAGAAATTTTTTGGTGAAATAGTAATAATATTGCACTTATTAATGAAAAATGTGATTTTACATGATTGACAATACATATGATTTCAAATTATTTAGATTAAAAATTTTTGAATACTTTGGATACGAATTATAGAAATTCAAATTCTCTAATTCGATTCGATTCGTATTCGATTAGTTCACATTAGTTCTCTATTACTCGTGCCAGATTATTAACAGATTCTCAAATCTCGCAATAATTTACGAGAAAAGATAAAATCAAATTTATATCAATAAACTATTATTAAAAATTATTGAATTTGAGATTTTGTTGTGTTCAATGTTTCCCGGGGATATCTCGTATATCTCGCATATATATAAAGAAAATTTTTCGACAATTGCCCTTCTATTTTGATGCCAGGATCGAAAGCATAAATTGAGTGGATCGGCGCGTTTGATTTGACGTACACGATCACGATGCTCTCTTTAGTGTTGGCGGTAATTTGCCGTTTCGTATGAACGCAGCGGTGTTCTCGAGGGAAGGAGGTACATACGCACGTACATACGATGCGTAGTTTTGATTATTCCCAGAGCGGCTCGCAAAAGCACTGGCGCGATGGACCGCGCCGCGTATATCTCGTAATTGCAAAGTTGCAACGCTTCAAAACGAAGATGGAAACGTTGCGGCTGCACCGACCTAACGATCCGATGCCCGCGAGCGTGCCTGTAATTAGCGTCTCGATTAGTCGGCTATGTGTACTGGAATCGGCGCCTCGCGACGAGTACCGGGAGAAGAGAAAGAGAGAGAGACAGAGAGAGATCATGCGTCGGGAAGTCGAAAGATAAATCAAACTCGTTCTGAATGCTACGCGAGTCAGGCGTTTATGGTAACGATTCCGAACGGGTCTTTAACTGCTCATATAAAAACATTAAGCAAAGCAAATCAGAAAGCTCTTCATTTTAAAAGCTCTCCACTTAAAAGTTATTGATTATTAGTTCTAATTAGAAAAATTCCGAATTGATGAAAGAGTTTTGAAAACTTAATTAAATACACAGAAAAAACATTAATCTCAAATCATCAATATTAGTTTCATATATACGCAAAAATATAAATATACTCTTCTTTTAGGAATTTGATAATCTTAAACAAAAACAAAATTTCTTTATGTGAGCGAGTTATTGTCTGTTTAAGATTATCAAAACCTTTAAAGAAGATTTTATATTTTTGCGTATATATGAAACTAATATTGTTAATTTGAGATTAATGTTTTTTTCTGTGTAATTTTGAGAAATTTGTGATTGCAGGAAGGATTGGAGTTCGATAGATTACAATCGTTTCTTGTTAGATTTGACTTCAAGATTCTTAGGTACGAAGGAATTTCATTCCGTTACCTCTTCCGATCTTCAACAATTTCACTCCGACATCCGTGATTAAGGTATTTGACGAGCAGTAAAATGTCTTCCCTGTCACTCTATTAACGAGATTTTGCAAACATGCATATACACATATAGTCGATCCGTTCGTTAGATGTTCTTTAGACGGCGAAATGCAGCTTGTTCCGTCATGTCGCGTTGATTGTCGCGCGATATTTGTTGTCCCGACACTTGAATGTGGAATTTCCTTCGTACGCGATAAATATCATGCGATCTTTAGAAAAAATGTTGAGCAGAAAGCTGAAAATGTGTTACGCTTTCGTCGAGGTGTTTGCCGAAATATTTTGGCCTTTTGTATTTCGTGTAATATCTCGATCGCGAAATGGACTTAAAAATTGAATTAAAATAAGGTGAAAGCTTAAGTATATAGTCGTTAATTAGCTCATATCACGCGCGCGCGCGCTCGGAAATGACTCGCCAGAATTTTCCTCCTATTTGCTGAAGTACATACGTGCGACAAATGTCTCCATTATGGGGCGCCTCGCGAGAAGAAGCCCTCATTAAGGAGCTTCGACGCGGAATAAGTCATCGTCGGAGTCGCTTATGGTTGCGTGGCGCATAAACAAGTGTGCAGAGCGACCAGAGCTCGTCGTCTATCGTTGCGATCTCGTTGCCGACCGTTTTATTCCGCGACGGTACAATGGTACCGAGATACATCCGCGTGCCTTTCGCAGGGTGGGAATAATGGCATTGTTCCTTGCAGCTGAGAAGTGTAATAGCGTGCGCATATACCCAGCGCTATGCAGATACCCATCCCACATAATCGACGTATTTGACACCCACGTTCGCGATCGGATGAAGAAGAACCGGAAGGGATCGCGTGGATAGAGAACGATGCCCGGAGATGTGCGGAATTTATGGCGCACTGCCGTCACAATGATCGTCGTTGTAAATCAGCTGCGCCGTCTGTATGCCGATTCGCGATACGATCATTTTTTCGAGATCGGGACAGGATTAAATTAAAAGTCGGTTCTCTTGAAATTCGTGGATCCTTGAGGCTGTTGGACCCTCGCCGCAGCCATATTGAATTATGACGTCACAGGCGAGAAATGCAGGCTGAATTTGCGTCCGTGCCATTTGCAAATAAATATAAATTAGGATAAAATAACGCATTACATTGCTAATTCATTTCTAAAATACGGCTTATTTCTAAAAATCAATAAAGATCAAAGATAGCATTCATCGAATTGCTAATCTTGATCAATAAAGATCAAGGATAAAGCATTCGCCGTATTTTAGAAGTGTATTAAAGCAATGTAATGCGTTATTTTATCAAAATTTATATTTATTTGCAAATGGCACGGGTGCAATTTCAGCGGTATCATTTCCCGTCTCTGACGTCACAATTCATTATGACCGCGGCGAGGCTCCAAGAGCCTTAATATGTTCACATATCTGCGCGTACATCATCATTGTATTGTGATGCGTTAACATAAGACTTCAAGAAAATGACATAATTAATGTTTTCGCGAAAAAAAAATCGGGATACGCGTTTACTTGAGCGCCCAAATGTTCCCGTCGCCGCTTTGATTCTCTTCATCATGCTCATAATTAACTTTTAGCCGGTCGGGGTCTTATGTAAGCCCATCCGTGTAATTAGCTACCAAATTGATAATTGCTTGTTAAAATGGCCCGTATTATCGCCGTGACGCAAACATGCTCCCGCAATTATTATTTTTCTCATAACGAGATTTAAATGTCTCTTCGAAAAGTGGCTCTCCATTTCCTTGACCCTTTGGCATTACAATAATTTCTGATGAAATTTGTTTTATTGATAAATCATTTATAAAGTGTGATATTTATTTTAAATTACAATATTTTATAAAGTATTTTAAAAAGTAGAGAGCTGATTTATTATAGATTATGCTTTTTAATGTTTTCTTTCTTCAATATCTTTACAATTACACGCAATATTTTCTTGATTACAATTTAATTTCAATTAGAGTCAATTTCATTTTACGTGTAATTGCACCAAATGCGTAACTTTCTTTTGAGCGAATTGATTTCTTTCGAGCGACAACAGTGTGTTTCACGTGGGTCGACCTCTCGTTAAAGGCAGCAGCAGCGCGAATCTCTTGCGCAAACTTTTCGATGCGATCGTGAGACCGGGCGGCACCTCGGGGAAAGATTAAGAGCGGCGGACTGGAAATAATTAAAAGTCGGCTCGTAAACGCGGTAGGTGCAGCAGTTTTTGCGAAACCGCCGTCGTTAAACTTCGCCGAACTTTGGGACACACGTACAGGGCCGCGGGTGCGTAACGGGGAGACGCATCGTCCTTCTGCTCCTCCTTCGCTTAATTACTTACCGATGCGACTTTCGCAATGCTTCTCCCCTTTCGTAATGAGCAACGACGATTAATTATATCGACGTAATTTTAGTAGCGAAGACCGAGGCAGCGGACGCACTCCCTTCGCTTTGCCAAACACCAATTAGCGAAGCGACGAGAAGACCCGCGGCGGCGACGCGACATCCCGCACGATCATCGTGCGCCACCCGGCGATATACTGTCGTCCTGTAGCGTCGCTCAAATTTAAATTCGACTTAATTAAGTCGATTTCTTCGAGGAAGCCGAGGAGACACGCCAAGCGGGAGATCCGATTATCGCACATGTCTCGCGTTTCTTTTCTGACACATTACTCCCATGCATGCGAGCGTCCTCGCACATATACGCACATGTATGCAACCTGCCTGACCGTGCAAATGAGAGTTAATGCGCGCAAATTAATCCTGTTTCTAATATTTCTTTTACTATTCTGTAAATACTATCGTAATATGAAAAATGATTATAAATTTTAAACAATTATAAAATACTGAACGTATTTAATGATTTCATAAAGAGTTCTGGCGAATAAATATTAGTTTGTATTTTTTAAAGTTTGTATTAAATAAATTTTATCTCTCGAAAAATGCACTGCTATGAATGTAGAAATCAGACGAAATCCGACAGTTTATTTATTATGTAAAATATAAAATTTCTCTCGTAATTTTAGACATATTAAATGAGATTCCACGAAATGATACGCCAGTTTCACAGACACACACAACATTGCCTGTGTCTATTCAGCTGCACTCTTTTGATTTATAATTAGTAATAATATAAAATGAATGGGTAAAGCTATAACCATCCCTAAAATCACCTAGATTTATGATTAAAGTTCCTTTATAACTTCCCGCTGAAAATAAGATATATGCAAGGTATTTGAATCCGAGACCCTTCCGTTACTAATCACTCGCATTAGCCCGTGAGTAATAAGCATGAGCTAAGCATTATCTCAATCTTCTCATTTACCTTGTATAAAATATGATTAAACTTTGCAATTTTATTTGTGAAATATTTTGGATTTCTCGAGTCGCAATATTTCCTAAAACGTGAATTATAAATTCGCGTTATATTTTAATCGTCGTTTCGTAGTAACTGCTTTTTCGCGTACTTTAAAAGCGAGAATAGCGTAAAAAGAAGTTTGCCAATCGTACTCGACCAATGTGCAATGTTATAATAATTCGTAGCTCGTGAAGAGATTTAAAGACCGTTTCGTTTATCAGAGATACTTAATACAGTTGAGCAGCCAACAATGCGCAAAAGATATTTGCGTGGGGGGGTTCAGTTACCGTCCCGGGGCTAAGGTTCCGTTCGAGAAAAGCGGAAGTATCCCGAGGTTCTCACACGGCGAAACAGTCAGCGACGATTGCGTTCCTTCGCATTCCCAGGAGTGCATGGTGCGTTTCGCGTCGAGGGGAAGATTCGAGATTACGTTATTGCGCCCATGCCGAACGCGTGACGGAAACGATGCAGCGGTGCGTCGAGGTATAAATTCGAGGCTCGCCGGACGCTTCTACCGCGACGATAGAGATATAGCCATCGAAACGTCCCCCGTATAATTATCGCCCATCGTGCTAACGTAATTATCAGTTAACGCACCGGGAGGGGAAGAGCCAATATAGGGACGAGATGTTTGCGCGGAAAGGACCGGGGGGAGATGCGGTCCCGTCCCGCGGGAATCTAATGAAACGATGGAAATAATGGCCGACCTAGGCCTCGCCTCTACGAACGATTCAATTTTCCAGCATCGTCCGACTTCCGGCAGCGTAAAGCATCGCGCGCCGGCTTTTCGCGCGCGGACGGGCGGCGGGACGTCCGATTTTAACGCGTGCGTTCATTACGGCGCGGAGCCTCCACTCGCGTCGAGGGCAACGAGGCAAAACCGATACCGCGGCGATTTATAACCGACCATATAGCTGTATAACCGATCGTCCGTCGTATGAAATCCCATAGGCGCGCGCATCTTTCGCGCGGAGCGGAGAGCGGCCGAGAGATAATTGATTTTCTCGCGGCCGGATTCGCCGGCGCGATCGCGGCGCTTCACGGCGGATTTCGCACGGGGCATCAGCGATGCTTATCTACGAAAGCACAAGCGGGCCAATGTACTACAGGGCGTACTTTGCTTAACGTTTCAACATTGATATCGGGAGAAACATCGAGATCACGATTTAGGAAGCTGACGCAATTCTATCTCGGGGCGAAGCGTTCCGCGGATTAAACGCGCGCTGGATGGTCGATTATCTTCTCGGATCGATAAGCACGCAGGCGAAAAAGCCGCCCCGGCACCACGTCGACCACCTTGCCCGCGCGGTAATCAATGTGGCGCAACGTAACGCGACATTTAATAATCGCGCTGATAGATCAGCGACCGCGTCGATTCGCGTAACTGTGGATCGGCCGGACAAAATGTATCAGTTATCGACACCGTTATCGGCGCGCGCGATCGCCGCTCGCGGCGGGGACGGGGATGCAGAAGGGCGCGGAGAACGAGAGAAGGAACGATTCTATTTCGCGCTTGATTTGTGGACGCGCATAAATTAATTCAGCGGATTCAGTAGTCGGCCGTAACGAGCTCGGTGAATCAAACGGGGCGGGCCGCTATCGCCGGTGACTATCGGCACTCTCTTGGGTTCGATCAGACCGACCGGATGAACCGACGTGGCCGGCGAACGACGGGGCTCCTAATTCCGCCCGTGACTCACGAGCTCTTCGAGGATGCGCGATTATTCGCAAGTGCCCGGAGCCGGAAGGCTTTATATCCCCTCTCCCCCTTTTTTTCTCTCTTTTTTTCTACGGTAAAATTAACTTGCCTTCGATGCTCGGACTTCGATCCGACCGAGATAAGGGACCGGTAAACCGTGGACGGTCAGTTCGTTCATCGACGAACTGGTGATCGTATCCGCTCGTAATGTGCATTTTTGTGTGGGCATGTGTGCGCGTGTACACGCACTAATAAATAAATCGACAAGCGTATTCGCGATTCAGCCTCGATATCCTCGATTCAGCGTTGTGACGTCCAGCGGGGTGCGATAATGGTACCCGGTAGATACGCTTTCAACGTGCTTTCGAATTTACTTTTTTTCTCTTCTCCGTATCTCTGCCTTTCATCAGTTCTCTGAGAGCAAGACGAAAAGTCTCTTTGGAAAGACTCTCTTCGGGCCATATTTACGGATGAGTTAAAAAAATTCTGTTTATTTAAAAATGAATTTTTCTTAAATGAATTTATTGCAAAAAATCTAAATTTATAATTTATAATTTATTTTTCAAATATTGTTAAACTATTAATAAATATATTTTTAAGCATGATTTATTAAACGAATATCAGCTTACGATGCATTAAATGCCGAAGCATTTTTGCGATGCATTAAAACCGACTGTATTCTTCCCTTTGGAGAAAATTGAAAGGCTATTTCTCAGTTTTGACACAAAGCCGCTCTTTCTCGCTCTCTTTTATAAAAAGCCATGCCCTTAAATGCTAAAAGCGACCGGAGAGCCTTCCCCGGATGCCATTATTGTATCCATCTGCACTTCACCGGATGGATGTGGCCGTTGATGTTATCTCTCCCGTTCCGGAGCGTTATTATTTTGCACGATGCGTTGCTCCATTTAACTTTTCTTTCTGTATCGGAAAGTAGGATCGAGCGAAAATGCGAGTACGACGAGTGCAACGTCACGCGCGCGTAGCTGTGCGAATCGAAAACAAAAGTGCGATGACATTGCACATCTCGCCGCGAGGTATTCGCTGAGCAAGTACGCGATGCCGTACTTTCGGGTCACGGGGGCAAGGATAGTCGAGGTGAATTCATTTTGATATAATTATAACATTTTGACATAAAATATAAGATTAACCCGTTTAATATACAGAGTAATATTTCTACATTACTCTGTAGTTTTGAATACTACAGTATTTTGCTGTAAAACTTAAATGTAAACTCAAAAAGGAAGAATCCGAAGTGTTGTCGCAAACAGCATAATGTGTGATACATAGTTCGAAAGTAAACTGATGCTAAAATTTTAGCTGCTATAGTATATAAATAAAAATGTTGTAGGCTAAAATATATTTATGGGGATATATGGAAATCTTGTCAGTTTTGTTTATTTATAAATATGTATTACATATATAATAACTTATTATGAAAGACAAAAATATGAAGATTTTTAATTAATGAATGATCGAAATAAAAGTAATTTTCACAGTCAGCACTATTGATGAATGCTATTTTGTCGTAATCTTCTATACAACATTCTTCAATTAAATCGATTCAAACCAATATTCGAGAGATATTTGGAAACATCTAGAATAAGTATTGATAAACCCACAGTTAAAAAATGCAAAATGCATTAGATTTTGGAATCGAGGTGCTAAAAATTGGTAATGAACAAAAAACTGAAGATACATAAAACATAAGCCTCTAATGCCTCTTCCCCTTATTATCCATAGTAGCTAAAATTTTATATACATATAAACATATCTGACCGTCTATTTAAAAATCATATTTTGGTTCTATAATCCGCGACAACCACAGGTTCCTTTCCTTGTCAAATTTTCACAATCTAATGTCCATTTCTACCAATGTAGATTAATTTTAATCTCGGTTTAATTTATTCTTTATCTTTTTCTAATTTTTAGTAGAAAATAAGTTAAATTTTTTATGTAGAAAGTAAGATAAACCGAGATTAAAGTTAATTTGCGATGATAGAAATGGACATAAGAAAAGTAAATCTGTGCAAAAAATGCTTTACAAGGGATTTTTCTAAATGATAGAGTGTACTCAATTTGTATAATAGCGTGAAAATTTGACTATATGTTATTTTTATTACTTGTCAAAAATTGCTTCTAAATCCAAAAGTGGGCAATTTGAGCAGTTTGACTGTTTTATATTTAGGATACGCAATGCTTTCCACGGTTTGTATCTCGCAACTTTTATGTGTCCGGCGATCGAAGCCGGTTGAAGAGTTTAATATCGCTCCTAGGTTCCTGGTTACGGGCAGATACTATCTTTAGAATAGCACCACGATCATCCAGACATGCAAATATAGCGTGCTCGTGAATCTCGCGCGAAATTAATTGCGCGTGATGCAGATATGCCGCTCCAAGAACTCATCTCATGATGACTTCGAACGTTGGAATTGTATAACACGTGTGCTATTTTCTGAACCTAGTTGCAGAAAAATATGAATTTGCGAAAAAATTGACAGCGAAAAAATACTGATTGTAAAAGTTTTTATTACAAAAGTTATTATTTTTATTTTATTTTTTATTTTGTTTTTTTATCTGCGATTATTTTATTTTGTATCTGTATTATTCTTTTTGGATGTAAATTTGTATTATTCTTTTTTTGGTTGTAAATGTAAATTACCGCACGTGTTGCAATATGTTATAATAGCATGTAAAAATATAATAATTTTTTTTAACAAAGAAAATGGAGAAAGAAATTTAATATTGCGGAAGAAATTTAATATTTTTATTTTAGTAGGCGCTTTCTATATAGAATATAGATATTAAATTAAATTGCACATTTAACAACTTAAAATTCAAAACATATTACTAATATCGTAAATATTTTTGATCCTATAAAATCCATTTCAATATTTGTGCGATATTGCTTGAGATTGGTACAACGCATTTCGAGTGCACAGGAAGCGAAACCGCGGGAAATAATACGTTGCAATTGAGGCCCCCTTCGTTCCTGCCAATTATCCTGCCTTTTGTCGTTACGCGACATTATTTAGCGCGATTGCACCGGCGTGGCGAGGCGTTTGGCTAAGGCCCTTATCGTTATCACCATCGTCCTATTCCGCGAAAACGAGAAACCGTCGTTCTTTTCGTGGCGACTGTTACGGCGCCAGTCGGCCTGCCGTCCCTTACAGAAAACGCGCGCTCCTTACTCGCGTCGAGATGATACCATTAATATGTGCAGTTGCACATTCTCGATATGTAAACTCGATCTAATCAGCATAACTAGCCTTCCACAGCGTTCCTAACGAGCTTCATAAAATTCCCACCTCCCGCCTATCCGCCTCTCTCTCTCTCTCTCTCTCTCTCTCTCTCTCTCTCTCTCTCTCTCTCTCCCTTTCCTTCGTCTTCCATTCCTTTCCGGTCATCCTCCTACTTGAGAAGATCACCCGGAGCGAGGAACCCGGAGAGAATGCGTCCAACCAATCTGTAAAACTTTAAACCATTCTAGAAAATTTTGTTATCTGTTAGATACCGAACTGTACGCTTAAATGCGCCCTGGACATTCCGTGTATTGAGTCGATCGCTAATCGCCATGGCTGAATGCATTGGTCCGTAGGACTCGATTGATAAGATAAAGGTTAATCGGTACAGGAAAATTATGTATTTGATTTAACGGAGGAAAGTGTAAATTGGAATCACTTAACGTAATGTTTTTCAATTGATATTTTCTATCGTTTTTCGAACAGGCGCTATCGTAAAGATTGCGAATATGCCGCGAAATACGGAACTTTTGTCGCCGTTAGCGATGAAATCCAACTATTTCGCGAAACTTTGTTAATCCTAACAGGCAGTTTACTAGATACTTGAAAATATCGTTGCAAATAAGAGACCTCGCACACGCGCGTATCTGGGTATTTCATATCTTGAAATAGTTCTATATTTCACGTTTCTTAATTGCTTTCACGATAAAACTGATTTTTATACTTGGAAGGAAAATAATACGGTATACTCGACCGCTACGTTTTTTGTATCCTTGCGATACCGCTCGGATTACGCCTCGTTAATGGACGACGAAGAGAATATTGCGTGCTTCAAAAAGGCAATAGAAAGATCGAAGGCGTCCGCGATGGAATGCAAGGGTACGGTGAAAGTCCGTTAAAATGCCAATGTGAAAGCTAATTAATACTTTTTTTAATCCGGCCTTTATTTATTTCATTTGTTTGTATCGACGTAATCGTCCGGTGATAAATGACCATTCGGAGAAGTGTTATGCGCTGTGTCACCGACGACGGTAGCGTCATTTGCATTCGAGACGGCTGAAACTTTCGAGCGTAATTATAAATGTCGGGGGAAAGACTCGAAATGTCATTGCGTAATTTCACGGTTCGCTAACGAATTTTTACCTGTCGCCGGCTCCGTAAAATCCAAATATCACTGCACTTGCTGATAACGCTTTTAACCTGATCTGCTCGTGAAAAAAATCGTCAAAAAGGTCACTGCTTGTTTTCTGCATTTACTTTCACCGCGTTCGTTTCCAGATTCGATACGGTTGCAGAAACTGCCGCGATAACTTATTAATGTTCAAACGATAGCAAAGTATTAATAGCTGGCAAATTGTTACATAGTCACAGCTGTTATTTGCAATTTAAAAGTATGTTAATTTTAAGCTTGAAAAACTTAATTTATTAATTTAAATTATTAATTTAAATTTAATTAAGCATAAAATTGTATAACGATGAATATAAAAGAGACATCACAAAATTTACGGATATATGATTACGGAAAAAGTTTAAAGTTTTCTTTCAATGAAATCGCGTAATAAAATCTTTTTTTCTTTTTCTATAATATTTATAAAAATGGAAAACGACTTTATAGATGTTAAATTAGAAAAGAGATGTATAGATGTAATCAGAATTATGTATAATTATAGAAATTAAAAATATTTTATGTTTATAAAGAAATAATTGTAAGTCTAAGAAAAGTGTAAATTACATATATATTTTATAGGATATTTAATGAAGTTTATTTTAAATATTATCGCACGTTACCAGCTTGTCGGGATAATCTGCAATTTATCGCATCTATATGACGGTCAGATGCTTTGAAAGTGATTTACGCTAACGACGACGTACCGTTTGGTATCTATCAATTCGAATTAGGATTGGTAATGCATCGCATCGATCGCAATTAATGCGAATTACTATCGCATTAGGCACGTGCGCTCGTAAACTCTGAGTTTAAACGCCAACGGGCAGCGAGGCAGCTTTCGTCGACAACGTTACGTACGCATCTTCCGCGGTAGCAGGTACCGGGGCGGAGAACTGCTTGGCCGAGTCGACGTTAATGCATCATCGGACCGTGGAGGAAGCACGGGTAGTAGTCGATTAGAAAACCGCTCTAACTATGCGCGTTCGCACCTTGTACCACGCATAGATTGCCGACGGCCGTCCTCATTAACGAGACCTCGCGTTATCGGCGCGTCGTCGAGGCATTCAAGAGCTCGCGTTTAGATCCCCCAAAGAGTCTGACACGAGGCACTATCGCGATCGCCTCGTGGATTCATGTGCATGATTGGCATCATCGCTGATGAAAGTCTTCGCGAGTTTAATTGACGGACGGATGAGGACTAGCACGCACTATCTATGGCGTCAAAGATAACCAAACCAAAATCAAAGAGTCAAAGATCAAATACGATCAAAAAATAAGGTGTTGCTAATTAATAATTTATTGTCCAATGAAAGCAATTAACGTGGACGTTTCGACTTAATAAAGTCTCCCTCAACACATAATTATGATGTAAAGATAAGAAAATAATTACGTGATTAAATACGATTTATTAAAACCTCCTAATAAATAATTATAAAGAATAATAAATCACAAAATAATGAATAAGAGATCATGGCAATGTCAGACTTATTGTTAGTCGATGAGATAAAATTAAAATGTTAAACACGTATTTTACATCAATCTTGAAGAATGAATCCGCGGATAAAACTTGATGCTAAAACTTATTCTTCGTTAAATGAATTTTAACAAACGAGACGCGTATAACATTTTAAATAATTAAACCAACTTTTATTATTTTCATAAAACGAACTTTCAGTTCTTCACACTGAAAAAAAAAATTCTGATTAAAAACGGATGAATCAGAAAAATCTTGTTAGATTGATCAAACCTTCTGGTTATTATAAGTTATAAAGTATTGAGTTCTATTATAATAACCAGAATTTTTTTCAGTGCACTTTTCCAATTTTTAGGTATTATATTTAGCGATTATATTTAGCAATGAGATTCGCGATAGCGTTTTAAATCTTTCACAAATACTTTCCACGTTGTTCATAAAGCGACCACCATGAAAGCAAAAGGAAGGAAATGTCTGTTTCAAGGATTAATTATTAACATCTTACTCCTTGATTTTGTCGTATCGTGCTATTAAATAAATCTCTCGTTGTATTCCTTCGCGCAGAAAGACGATATTATTCTGAATCGCCATTTCCAATTTCTTCATTTTCGCAGTTAACAAAATTAATGGTCGCGGTGTATCGTGGATAAACAGAATGTTCACAGCAGCCGGGAGATTTTTGCGCCGCACGATTCCCTTTTCGTTCTGCACTTGAGAACTTGCTGCAATAACGAGTAACGAGGAGGGGGCGTTGAGAAAAAGAACAAGCAATCATGCAGTACAGCGCTGTATTTCGTTGCCGTTAATGTCATCTCCGAGGAAGGCCGTGACGCGGGACCCGACGCAGATTAGCGTCCGCAGGGTGCAAGACCTCAGTATGGCGAGCCTTTGTCCTCCGGTAGCAAGAAGTAGATCGTCACGTCACCCCGAGGCGTCTTGACGATCTCGCGGTGTCGGATAAGCTGCGTCGCGGCCAGTCCGTACATCAGGGTGGGGATACCTGGTGGCATCAAACAAACGTAAGGGAGCAAGAAGAAGTCAAGAAAGGGGGATTATCGAGTCGTCGCGTTGCCGAACCCGTTTGCCGTGGCTAATTCCAGATCGGTAGAGCACTCAATGAGACGAGACGTCGGCCGTGAGAGGACGACGTCGTCATCCCACGTTCCCTCTCGGACGTCGGAAATTAAGCCAAATAAGACCGCCTGGTGATACGCGCGGTTTCTGTCGCGACGCCTTGTTCCGATCGTTGCTTTAGATACGGACCGAATTCAATTAATCAGCCGGCGAAGCGGTGAGTTTACAAGGTGTCTCAGAATTCTCGACCTTAATCTTGGCGATGAAAAAGTTTCTTGGTGAATGAATTTGAAGTATTTCGAAATTTTTTTTTAAAGGATATTTGTAATGCCATCGTAATTTATTGTAATATTAAAAATCTTTGGCCTTGTCTATCGAATTGAGACTCTAAGAAAATAAAAATCTTCTTTAGAGCCGGTTTTTCCAACTTTTTGGTAAGCCAACTAATAGTTAAATCATACATTTGAACTTGTATCTAATTTGAAGATAAAACAAAGACAGACGTGTGATTTAACTATTACTTAGCAAGAAGTTGAAAAAAAACCGGCCCTTAGAATTTAATTTTAATTAAACTAAATTAGAATCTCCGAATCTTCTCCGTTTCCTTCATTTTTAATCGTCAGCAAGTCAAAAATTATCGACATACATCTGCGTTTTTAAATTAAAGTAATAGCCTTTCGAGATTTTTTTCTAAAGCGCTCAAGGAATCTCGTTAAAATTAATATCGAGAATCCCGTGACATCTCGTGTTCGCGGTAATTATAGGATTTACGAGCTCGCTCGGTTTATCGCGTTCAACCGGCGTAAATGAACAAGGCCGGCTTTCCGAACGTGGGCTCCCTTTTCTTCACGGGAGCTAGCCGGCTACAACCCGGTTGCAACCTACCAAGGTTCAATATCTTGATCGCCTTGAAGAATCTGTCCTCGCCGCTGAGATCCTGCACCGGCCGCTTGCTGCAGTGATATTTGATGTACGGGAAGCAGCCGGTCCTAAGTACGTGGTAATTGCTGCCGCCCGCTGGCCAATTGAAGTGTGACATTCCACGCTGATCGTTCACAACGTCCGCGTATCGGACGAAGTACGAGGTCCAGGGAGGCTCGGTGGTTTGCAATAGGCTCGTTAGAACCTGCGTCGCAGACACCGCAATCACGCCGGGCCACTTCGTGCGCGCCGGGCTGACCGAGGAAATATCCCCGGGGATCATCGCGAGCACGCGGGACAAAGTCGCGACCGTTACATCCCGTTACGTCTCCCCCTCGACGCGTCGACTCGTTAACACCGCCGTCAAGCGGCTGGTCTCTTCCGGCTTTCCGTGTGTATAGAGGAAATTAACCCGTCGCAATGAAAATATCAGACGGGGGAGGACTTTTTAAATACCCAAGCCTGTCATTCGAAAACGTCCAGCTAGTCGCTATAATGTCGTTTCTCGACACGATCATATTACTTGAATATTTGCCGTTTCATGTTTCCCGCGAGACGGGATTAAATTGCACCAGCGGGAGTAACTTTGCACTATAGTAAAGTAGGATTCTAGAATTAAATCCGATATTTAAGAAAAGAAAGAAAGAAAGTATTGCCTCGGATACCCTGAAGATTTTAAGAGTTTACAAAATTATAATAATTATATACATAAAAGTTTCCACTGCGGCAGAAATTAAAACAATTTTTAAATATAATAACATTGAACAAACACTGAAAAAAATTGTGGTTGGAAACGGACCAATCAGAAAATCTTGTAGGATTGATCAAATATTCTGATTGTTATAATAGAAATTCTGGTTATTATAAGTTATAAAGTATTAAGTTCTATTATAATAATTAGAATGACTATTATAATAACCATAATATTTGATCACGCCTACAAAATTTTCTAATTCGTCCATTTTCAATAGAATTTTTTTCAGTGAAGAGTTTGTGTCTAACAAATTTCTGTCTAAATGAATTGCAAATCAATTTTACGACGGGAGAATACTGTCTGGAAACCGCGAGAATTAACAAATTTTCTACATTTAGAGAAACAAGAAATATAAGTCGAGTTGATGCTTCTCTGGATAAATCTTACACCGCAGGTCTGATCCAAGATGGTAAGAGTGCTCGGAAAGTAATTTGCAATTTGTGCAATCGCTCAGTGGAATATACAATATATTCGAAATAGATGGATTCCTGGGGTTTGTTCGACTGGGAAGATTCGCGGGCTTATCACGGTCGTACGATCGCATAGTGCCGCGGGAATGGAAACACGCCAAGTGTAACACGAGTGTGTATTGTTACGTAAGAAAGTGTCCGGAGAAAGTGCGCGCGAGGTCCCCCTGAGAAAAAGATCTCTTTCGGGCCGATAAAAAAACACAACGCGTGAGATAATTAGGGGAGCGGCCGGAATTAATTCATGAGAAACCGAGAGGCACACTAACCTCTGATGCCAATGGTTTCTTCTTCTTCTTCTTCGTCTGGAATATCTTCGTCCAGAAATTAACATGTCTCGAGAAGAGTATTCTCCGTTCGTTGCGCAGGTTGATGATCCGTGATTGCATTTCACCAATCAATTTCGCGATCACATCTGCGCGATCTCCGTCAATCTTAAATTTTATAAACAAATTTTGCCATTATTTATTTTCTATTAGCTTAGTTCAGGCGAGCATTGCTTTTTAATTAAAGATTGTAAAAAGATAAAAGCAAAGCGGATTATAGATATACAGAAGCTTATATCTATTAAGTCTAATTAAGGGGCTTATTATAAGAGACGCTTGATCATCAAATATAATATCCTTCCTCCTTTTAAAAATAAATTAATGTCATAGGAAGAAATTCGGTAAAATATTTTGATGAAAAACATACGAAGATTGTAACAATTTTGAAATCAAATCAGAAGTTTAAAAGAAAGAAAAAAAAAGTTTTACGAGATGTTTTTCCATATAATATATAAGATATGAAGAGATCTGAATCATTTTTAAATGAACAGATTTTAATTAGCCTTCATAAAAATTTGAATAAAGGAATTGAAAAGTCTTATTCTCTTTATCTAATTTCTAGTTTACTTTTTATTTATATAATTTCTAATTAATTTATCTCTCGTTTCATCTCGCTTATTTATCTAATTTCTAATTAATTTTTCTCATAAAAAATTTACTTAAAAAATTAAAAAGTCTTATTCTCTTTATCTAATTTCTAATTAATTTATCTCATAAAAAATTTAATAAAAAAATTAAAAAGTCTTATTCTCTTTATCTAATTTCTAATTAATTTATCTCTTTTTTTATATAATTTTACTTTAGTATAAGTATTGGAAAAAATCTAACCGCGAAGGATATGAACGAATAAAATTTTAGTCATGGAAAGAAAACGGGCGCTCGCGTCAGCGTAAAGACACGCAGTTGAAACGTGCGGCGACGCTTCTGGGAGAGTCTGCGCATAAATAGACGATGATAGAAGTAATCGCATCGTGTGCTCAATAGTATCGCTTATCGACCCGCAGGGTAGGAATTCGTCACGGTACATGTCGCTCTCTGCCTTTCTAAAATAAACGCGCGGCATGAGAGTCACTCAAAATGTCAAGGTTAACGAGGTTCAGTACGATCGCACGGATGGAAGCGATCGTGTCCCGCGGTGTAGCGTTAGCGTTTCTGTCTTTTACGCTTGTTCGCGTCAGAGCGGAATGAGTAACAACGTAATTGATGGCGTGCGCGCGTCAACTTTTGCACATCGACGCGCGTGAATTCGCCGGCTGTGCGATTCTGATTGCTTCATCGAGGTAGTCGACGTTCCAGGAATACTCTGACCGATGGCTGTCGTAATTTCTACGAATTACCAGTTGATGTTCGCATTTGCCGCCTGAAAGCGTCCGCGGTTTTGTCATTTTCATTAACAATTATCCCGGTGAAAAAAATAGCGATCGCATCACGTTTTGTCACGGCGAGCGCGAAATTCATTCGTAGATCTCGGGCGCGGTTATTCTCCTATAAGCGGCGATGGAAAGTGGATAAAACGTGGCCAATAACAGTCAGACAATCGGAATCGTACAGATTGAATCGCGTTCCCGTTCGCATTGCGAATTACGATGATGCGATAACCGTCTGATCCAATTCTTCCTTATTGTTAGGATCGACGGATCGCATTGTTAATTTAAACCGACTCCGCGCACGCTCCGTGCGGCATTTAATTAATACTTCCGCTATAGATATCAATCAAAGTAGTACACGTTTGTAATTACTTCTTATCTATCTTATCTTCGTCGATGTTAATAATTCCGCGAGTAATTTGCTAATAAATATTTGTGCAAGCAAAAATTACATTGTATGTGTCTTACTAATGTCCAGTTTTACCAATAATGTCTATTTAATGTAGATTATCTGTACTTAAATTTTTGTTTAACTTACTTTCCATCTTTCTCTATATTTCCAAGAATTGGAAAAAGATACAAGATAAGTTAAACCGAGAGTAAAGTTAATCTACATTGGTAAAAATGAACATGGATTAACTTTTATCTCGGTTTGACTTACCATTTCTTCTTCCAGCTTTAAGAAATAGAAAAAAAAATAAACAGTAAGTTAAACCGATATTAAAGTTAAAGTATTAAAGTTAATCTACGCTGAAATAAGATCCTTTAAAAGCTGTTGTATCTATACGACTCTGGTGCTCACTCTTTCGCGCGTGCGCAAGGCTTGCGTGCTGGTGAACAGATGGCTGCAGTCATTGGACCAGTCGATGCTGCTTGCTTGACAACTCCGAGCTGTACTTTACTTGATACAAACGTCACCAAGTACCGGCACTCGTGTTTTAACGCGTGTTCTTGCGCGGATACAACGCGTATAATTATTTTCTTTCGCGATTGGATAAAAATAGAACCGAAGACAAAGCATTACGCAGCATGTGCTAAGAGTGCTGGTGGTTGCATAATCGGCGTGGCACGAAACTCACGAGCGCCGCCGTCGCTCGATATCGATTCGATATGGCGGTCTGTTTGAAAGGTTCTCTCTGTGTCTGGTTTGAATTGTTTGTGTACGATTCATATGAAAGATTAAAACCGAAGTGAGAGTAAAGTGCTACAAAGTTAATGATCCATTTGTTTATTTAAAAAATAAACAAACATTACGTATTAATACTTCTAGATTTTTTGTTAACACATGCAATATTCTCTTTAAGAAATAAATATGAAAATCAAAGAATAAAGTATCATATTATAATTCTTTTTTTCAATAAAGTTTATTTTGAAATATTTTGTGCTGTAAAATGGAAGTTGATTGTCGTTTTATGTCAAGCAATAAGCGATTCTGGCTCAGTTTGTTGCGTTTAAAGGATTCTTTACATTTTAATTACCATGTAATTTGTATTGAAAAGCCTATAATGTAATAAGTCAAAGTTACGATGACCCGAGTTAATTTGTTGTCGTACGTTTTATGTACCATTGTTAAGCTAGCTCATAATTTTCGCGCGACGGGCGTGGCGGTCCTCACTAAAGCATTCTCTTCAATAGACCGTCCAATAATAGACCATTAAGAAACACGGATGAGAAGTCCCTTCGTAGCACTTCCAGGTGGTAAATGTACCGGTCGCGGCCTCGTGGCATGAGGTCAGACTGTCAAGCAGCAGCAGCCTTGACGGGCTNTCATTCTCGACGAACTTGCGGTACATCTTGTTCGCTCATCTCCATCCACGGGGGCTCTTTTTCTCATTCGATCGTGTTTACATCGGCTACGGAGGCGCGTCATCGTCTTTTTCTTACGGGCGACAAAACGATTTCGATACGACACTTCGATAAGCACGGTCGTAAATCATAGCTAATGGCGACGGGAAAAATTGTACGGAGCTTAACTTCGCCGAGAATAACGACTTGATATTTTTTAGCTTTAGCGGGAGTCACTGTATATTACAGTTAAAGCGTAAAAAAAGAATTTATAGACTTTAATTGCGATGGTAAGATTCGCGAAAGTTATTATCTTCAAAAAAAGTTTTATTAAAAAAAGGGATAATAAAATTGCCTTTGAGAATGCGGTTCTTAGTGAGTTAATTTTAATTGATAATCAATTAACAATTCTATATTACATAAATAATACGTCGAATTGATAATTGTATATCACAACTAAAAGTCGAATGTTTTATTTATCACTTTTCTTAGAATAATACTTAAATTTATGCTAACAACTATTGGCATTTGTAATTTGACTGTGTGCATAACATGTTGAAATATCGAGGGATTGCTGCTGCAATCCGACTGTTCTAGCCTTTTTATTTTATTTTATTGGGCTAACGAAATATTTTAATTTTCTGAAAAATTCTTATTGTTAGGAAACGATTGCTTATTTTAAGTGCTTTCAGAGATATACTTAACGATATAATCTTACTCCAATTACCTTAGGAATCTACATTTCTGAAGTAGATACGTGGGCGATCACACAAATAGATAATTCTCTATTTATTCGCTCTATAAGTGTAGTAACAAATATTTATTTCTATAATTTATTGGCACTACATTTAGAAATAGATGTTATATTATTAATTATTCTCGATGTACTTAAAGGCTACTACAAGTTTTGCGTAATAATTCCATCATTTACATGATCTAGATTTTTTTCTCTCATTCTCTCAATGAAAGCGCTCTCCGATGTTGTTTTTCGCTTCCGGCAGATATCGATTCGGAGTGAACTAGTTACCCGATTGCACACATGTATCTGAAGGTCGAAACATGTCTAGCTGACAATGCTAGCGTAGCACTTCCGCCTGGCATGATTTATCGTGTCTATCACCGTCCGATTTGCGCGTGACACGTTTAGCTACCCAATTTGGGATAACGCGTTCGTGTCGCACGATCCAGTTAACAACGGCGTTTCTAGACTATCAGACTGACATTAACAAATGATAAATCTCGTTCATTTAGTTATTGTTCGGGGCGGCTGCGACCTGGAGAACGCGGGCGTTTCGCGTAATAATCTTCGCGATCTTTCCCTCGACACATTATGCCTGTTATGTTTCGGACGGTATTGTGAATTGTTATCTTTGATGTACCTCTTTATGCATCGTGCGCTTTTGTAGACGCACACGTATCATTTTCATCGGGACTTTTTGATGTAGTTCACTGAAACTATGCCAAGAAGATAATTATTTGCGAAAGTCATATCACAATTCTGAAACTATTTCTATTTTTTTTATAAACGATTTTACTCGCTTTTTATTAAAAATTTCTACTTAATGCGCTATAAATATTTATAGAATTCAAACGGCAAAAACGTCAAGCCGCATCCTAGAAATCGCAAGTACTCATAATTTTAATTGGAACGCGCGTATCATTACATAAAACTGAACTGCTGATAGAGCCACTTTAATTGAAACTACCTCGTGAACGATAGCATCAACGAGACGTCGCTTTCGTTCTATTTCAAATGAGTGCCATCCCGGTGGTCATAACACAGCGAGAACACGCGCGAATCTGGACTATTCGCGCGGCAAGTCTTATCATTCTGCGTTAAGGATTCTCGTTCACGAGCGATCACTCCGAGTCCGCGCCTCCGGTTGCCACGCCTAGCATCGTTTTCGCATACCATCGCGACTTATACAGCGCTCTGTAAATTACGACCGTATCTCATTAACATCCACGTGTTTATTATACCTACGCTACATGCCATTAACGTGCGCGAGCGACGACGGGGATGTTTAAATTTAACAAAGAGTTTGGCCAATATCCCCGTAATCAAGCGGCAAATTGATGTCGCGCTAGAATTTTTTGAAACAAATCTTTTTTTTTTATTTTATATTAATGAGGATTCTATAATAATTAGTATCTAATTATTATGGAATCCTCATCAATATAAACCGTATTTCATTAACATCCACATGTTTATTATTACTTATGCGCTATTAATGCGTGACGACGGAAATAATTTACCGATATTTTCATAATCAAGCAAACTAATGTTGCGTTAGAATTTTTCGAAACAAATTTTTTTTTATTGAAAAGATTTCACATTCACGCACACAGAAAAATATATACTATGAGTAAATATACTTGTTCTAATTGTAAGTATTTGATAAGGAGCACGTAAATATCGAATCAAACTGTCAAACCAAAGGTTTCACTTTGAAACTTTTATCAGTGATTCTATTGTTGTTGTTTTGATTCACAAAAGTAAAAGAACCAAGATGTTTCTGTTTGTGAAGATTCAATAATAATATTGTACTGTAATCATATTTCATTAACATCTATGTATTTATTATATCTACGAGTTATTATACGTACGCGAGCGATAACGGGCACGATTAAATTGAACAAAGAGTTTTGTCAATATCCTCGTAATTGAGCAGCTGACGTTGCGCTAGAATTTCTCGAAACATTGCAAATTTTCCTTTTATCGAGAAAGGAATTTCATATCGATGAAAATCCAATAATAATGCTGTATCTAATAGAGTTTCCATGCTACATCTCTCATGTCATACAGATAAATATTCAGAGGCAGAAATATCGATGGCTCTCGAGTAATAATATCGGCGATGACACAAGGCGCAGTAGAAAAGGACGACTCTGGGCGGACGGGTTCGCGCGCGCGAAGATGCCGTCACCATCAAATTGGATTACGTCGCCGTTGCCAATCCGACGTGAGAGAGCGGGACGCAGGAAATGCGCGTCTGCCGGCGGGCAGTTGCGATTACATCGCGTTTAATCGACTAGAACGTCATAAAGGCAGCGGCTTTTCTCCACCGAGATTCATTATCAGGCGACGCGTTCGCGAAGACGGGTGGAATGTAATATATTCAGGTTCGCGTACCGGACGTTTCAAAGGTGCAAAAACACCGCTAACCAACTCTCGAGAGGGAGGGAATAAAATCGCGTACGAGTCCTAGAATCTGAAGAATCTCATAATCTGAGGAATTTTGTCATCTGTTGAAGAAATCCGGAATTTAAGAGTTTTATTAGCTTTTATTACCTCAGCTGTGATTAGTTTGTTCCTTCCTTAGTTTTTGGAAAGAGAGAGAAAGAGAGAGGAGGCTGTTATATTTAAAACACCCTATATAATCATTTGACACCTTTGACGTAAACTGATATTCAATCAGCGTACCTGCGACGAGGAAGCGTGAAGCAAAATTTCTTATACTGCAATAACCGTACGTCAAAGCGTGACTTTTTATCCCGTCCCAGTAGACGGTGTGTCCAAACTTTCTTCTCGCGCTATAGTGTGTATTTTAAATAAATGATCCCGTGCAGGATAATACCCAACGGTAATACAATTTCCCCGTCGCTTCCTCGTCAATTTTCCCCTGAAACCAATACGGTATCCCTGCACGCACGTCTTACGCACGCGACCGGCACCTACGTGCCCCGCACACGCGGCTCGTAGGCATGAGATACGCGACATGTTGCACGCATAGGACATGTCGTGTAACGCACGTGTGTATGTGTGCGTGCGTGCGTTGGCTATTTCGAGTCCTACGATTTCCGCGAGATAAATGATGTAACGGCCGTTCACGCCGCGTCCTGTCGCGTCCGCGTCGCGCCTCGGAGACGATGCCCGCTCCTTCATTATGCGCGACGCGCGCGCGCCCGCGCGCACGTGTAATCACGTGGACTTTTTTCCAGTCCCGGATGAACGCATACGACGGCCTAACGGGACCCAGCATTGGGCGTCTACGCGTAAACACCATAGAATATCTGATCTGTTCCTTTACACGCCGTTTTATGCGCGCGAATAAACTAAGCGGACAATATTTTTTTATTTCCTTTTTACCAATCCGTAAATGACATGGAGTTTTTAACACTTAAAAAGACGTAATGATTGAAAAATCGAGAGATAAGAAGGCTAATGTACATACACGTTATCCGACACACTTTACTTCTTATCGAACTTGCGTTTGCGCAAGTTTAATGTGACTTTTATTAAATATAAAGTATTTGCCGGAACAATGTCCAAGTGCGTTGCGAAAGTAAGATAAATTTCTCCGAATTTCTGAGTTTTAACTGAACATTTCTCACGGTTTAGGACGACGTTGCTGTTTGTACTTTCTCCCAAGGGTTCTTTATTTCCGTGCAAGAGCGCTCGAATTCTCGTTCTAAACTCATTTATTATTATCTAACGACTATAAATTAGAATTTCGTTTCCTCACAGTGATTTAACAGTTGCCCGATTCGAAATTGAGAGAGTCGCCATTATTATGTACATAATCTAAAACACGCCTTCCGGCTGCACGAAGTAATTTGTTGAGAGGTCGGCGCGCGATTCTGATCCGTTGTGAATGAATACGATGCGAAAGGATAACGCTCCTTCTCGCCTAATGCAGGACTCCTTCTTTCCAGGATTTGCAATTTACGGTAAATCTATTAGGTAAGTTAATACAATACACGTATTTAATCCGGCGCGTGCACTTAGAAAATGATTGAATTAAATTACAATTTTATAATCAATTATTCAAGAATCTAATTGTGAAAGAGAAAGAAGCATTAATACCGTAATTCCAACAGACACATGTTTCATTATTAAATTTACAACGTAGTACCGAAGTATTATCTTCTAAATTTTAGTTAAATTACATTTAATTCAGCGTGTGTACTTTAAATGATCGAAATACAATTTTGTAAACAACTCCTCAAGAATCTAATTGTGAAAGTAATGATAAATTAAGGGTGTAATTTTAATGCATTAAACTATTATTAAGAAAATATTCTTTGCTGAAGAAAACTATATTACTTAAACAAAATAAAATAAAATAAGCAATTGCTTTTTTCGTCTGTAGAATGATATTTTTCTGTGTGCATAATTTTTATTTGTTGAGAATTTTTAAATAGGAAATATGGAGCCAATTGCAGTAAATACTTGTTTATCAACAGAATAAAATTTATGTAGTACCGAGAATAAATTTTAAGAATAAATTTTACATAGTACCGAGCAACTTGCTTTTTAATAACTCCTCCAAAGGTGAAGCCGACCTTTATTATTTATTAAATTAAAACTAATTAACAAAGCGGGGACGATTCTAATTACAAACTGAACAAACAACGTTTGCTCCATGTCCTTCGATTCTTTCAAACGGCTATGAATCATATTATAATATAATATTTCTATACATTATTAAATTTAACATATTAACAATATTTCTATACATTATTAAATTTAACATATTATATCAAAGTATTATATTTTTTTAAATTTTATCATCAAAAAGGATAAAGTCATTATTTGACACGTTTAGCTTTGCAACAGAAATATCAAGCATCTACCTTGACTTATCTCTCGCATGCGGCGGATTAAAAAAGTTAAAATGAAAAATTTTTGTTTCCAACAGTGAAATCTTTTTTCAGAACGCATCGTTACATGATATCATAGTTAGGAGAAGCCTTTCTTCGGATAAGTGGAGGGTACAAAGTCGGAGGATAGAAACTGCACGTTTGCATAATGAAGTTTCTCGCCGAGGACTTAATGGCGATTCCGCCGGGGTCTGCGCGGCCGCGCGGACGCGCAAGTCCTTTTTTGCCGGCGTTTGCGGTGCCGATGCGGTTCGCGGTCGGAGCAGGATCCAATAAGAGAACAGTAGGCAGATTCAGTTTCTGCGGCCTCTTGCCCGATCCTTATTCCCTCCCGGTTTCTCTTTTTCGCGGCGGCGGCGGCGGCGGCGGCGGCGGCGGCGGCATGGCAGTGGGAACGAGCGTTACCCTTGGGCTATGTACCGTTCCTCAAGTGTTACCCTCTCGAAAAGAACCGTGGCGAAGAGCCGTGAGCTCTTTCTCTCACGGTGCCTCGCCAAGCAGCGCGCCGCGCCGTTGCCTTCCGCTCGGCGAACGGGCGGAATTATCATTTTATCGATATCGAGAGTCCGTCGTCGTTACGCCGGGACTCGTCGGACTCGTCCGACGCACTCGTGTTGGTCCCGTACGGGCGTGGGAGAGTCCGCCGTGATATATTCGCGCCGTAAATGGATAACCGCCCGGCCATCACAGAAGCATAAATAATCTTTATCCTTTTATCTCGAGCTATCTCACGATTTTAAAAAATTCATTTCATTCCGGAGAATTTAAAATTGAATAAAATTGAACAAGTTGGAGTACGCTCTTGCATGCAGCGCGATACAAACGGGAACACATGTCATGCATATTCCAAAATGTGGGAATGGGGTTTAGTCGACATCGTCGACGTACGTTGATATCCTATTGACCCAATATGATTGCGTTTGTCGAATATCGAATGTCGATAACAATCACATTGTTGTTTAGACAATACCTCTCGCGCTGCTCTTACCGTGACGGGACAAGTATTGATTTGCCTGCCGTGCGTTTAACTTATAAACGATTTTATTGCAAAATGCAATTAAAACTCGTGACACGGTGAATCAAAGTATCTCGTTAAAACGATTGCAAAATAAAAACACTCATAACAATTTAGCGACGTTGACACCATTTAACATTCCGCGTAATACGCGAAATGTTGGCCGTGCGTTCCCCACCTGCAAAATGCGAGCTTGCGTAATGAAATTAGGATGCTACTTCCAGCGAGATGCATTCTCCATTATCATTACCGACCAAAGCTTTCGAGCTTTTGTGACATAAATTGATGTTATAGAATGCCAACGAACCGGACACATGTCCCGTAGATAATCGCTACAGATAAAATTCTCGGGCGAATGAATTATTCATTTTCCGCGTGTGGGCACGGTAAATAAATGAAAGCCTAAAGTTAGCAGCGGGAAAGAGCGGCTTGAGATATAACAAAGACAAGTAGAGTTATTTATGCATTTTTGTGGATTCTACGCTGTTGCTTGGAAGCCGTAGGATTGCCGCGGGACTTCTATCTGCTTTGTCCGGTCGGTCGGCCGGTCGAAAAAAGGAAACTCACAAAATGTCGGTTATTCCGCGGCTAATAAAGACTGCAATCTTCCACGATAGCCTCGAGTTCTGACTGTCTTCCGTTGGCAGGGCGTATTACCGTGGAGAGCACTCTTGGACACCCACCGGCGAAACGCATACATCATGAGGGATGTATGACGCTCTAAAGAATGGGATGCATCTCTTATCTTGTCGAGAGATCATCGCGTGTAATGCGTAGCTTTCATCTTTGGGCTTCAAATCAAGGATGAACAGCGTACGCGAAAGAGTCGCGGAGACCGGCGTTATCTTCGACGGCGCGCGATGTAGGTGGTACAAAACGGGTGACTCACGCCTTGCCTAGCGGAGGCTTCTCAAACTTTTACGAAGATACGCCGTAGTATGTGAGTAATATTGTAATGCATATCGCGTGTTAACAATGACGAGTTATTAACAGCAAACCAGAAGTTAGCTTTTAACAGACGGAAATAGAAGAAATATGAATCATCGAGTTGTTTTTAGTTTTCATTGTTAGACTTGTGTAAGCCACGAGTGCAATTTAGTAGCCATAGACGGTGTTTTTTAGTTTTCCTTCAGTCTATTTCTTAATTAATTTTGTGGTAAAATAAAAAATAATTATGAGTAGAAATATAATAAATCTTATAGTGTATCTTTTTAACGTTCCAAAGAAAATCTACTTCAAAAGCATCAAGACGTCTTATTTATAATTACGATTCTGTTACGATCTCCAATTTGTGTGACATAAAATTTGATGTAATAAATAATTATTAGAATAAAAATGTTTTCTTTTTATAAATTGCGCGTATCTTTTTATATTTTTTAGCGTACTTGCAGTGCCAGATCAGACTTGAAATCTGGAATCCATTTTTCTTTATAGAACGGCAAAAAAACATAAAACACATGTTTGTTATCTACCCATAATTATCTTTAATTTTATCATAATCGGTCGCACTCTTTGCTACAAATTAATAAAATTCTATTCTAATTCGTCTTACGGATGAAAGAGGATGACGGAGGACGAGATTCTATTGTATGAAGAAAATCGATGTTCCAGAACGCCTATCGGTGAAGTTTGTCATGGCAGCTGTGCGCGATGTCGTTGATCCCGGCTCTTTTCGTCGTGAAAGACCGTCGAAGTTGCGGTCGCGGGTCCCGTCCACGCGATCTGCAAACCGCGGCGAATCGGTAACCGCTCGCACGCTCGCATACGACGCCGCGACGCGTGGAATTTTACGACCGCGAGAGCCCGTTGTAGCGCCGATCCGGAGAGTGCCGCTCATCCGTGGTTTTTGAGGTTGATCCGTAGAAAAATTTGCGGTTCTCACTTTTGCAGACGGGATTGTCGGGCGTGACGCTCGTTTCGGCAAGGAAGAACTTTCGCCATTGTACCAATATGATTTCAGGCAACACCACGATGAAGGATCTGCACAAAAAAAAAAAAAAAATGTTTGAGAGACTTTTTCTTGTTTGCTAAATGCAAAGGGTGAAATTTAGTCAAAGAATAAATCCTCTGATATTTTCACAATTAAAGACAATACTTCTAATAGCAATTCGATTCCTCACGGTGCCGGGCGCTTAAAAATTTGACTTCACAACACCGTTCTTTAACGCTCCATCGAATGCAGTAGACCTTATCGCGGAACTCGATTTGTTGATTTACGCTGTTTTCTAGTTAGACTTTACATGCGATTTAAAGTAGTGCTTCTTACACGCCATTCGTTTCTTACGTCGCTGGACCGTAATCGGAGGTGCGAAAGAGCGCAGCATGTACGTGACGGCTGAATCCTCACGTACAACGGTCTTTGCATTCTTCACAGAGCTCTAATGACCATCGATCGGCCGGCTAAATGAAAAATGTGCTGGTGGTCGTAAGAAAAAGGGATAGTCCTCAGGCCATTGTCGTTTCGCGCGTTCAAGCGCGACCAATTCAGATCGAGAGACCCAGGTATGTCCCCCGCTTTTGTCTCGGCCGTCAAGTGCTTCCCGTTATCGACAAAACAGCTGGCTCGTGGTGAGATTCATCCGGCATGGATTATCGTGATATCGTTGCTTTCCGCGCGTGAGATTTTGTTCGCGGGGAAGACCGGAGACTTGACGATCCTTCTCCCTACCGAACGGACGCGGACGCTTCCGTTCGCCGCCGGTTCCCGCCGTTCCTCATCCGCGCCGCGCCGCGCCGCCGAGAAAGCGGAGGATAAACGAGAAAAACGAAGAGATCCATCGCGCGCGCATCTCCACCGCGTCCGCGCCGCCGCGATCCTCGCTTTATGCCGGATCCCGCCGCGCCGGCGGATTCGCACCGGACGAACGAGGCCATAAACTCGCGGTTACTCCGTGCCGTATCCTCGCCGACGACGAAAACGCTGCCCGGCCGGGAGAGATAGCCGGAGGAAGCGTAATTGCGCTTAATCGCCGAGCTCGTGGTGCCCTACGGGGCCCGCGGCAAAGCAAATTCGCCAGCGAATCTTCATAACTTCGAAGCCCCCGCTTTTCAAGGACGATTACGCGCATCGCGGAATTGTGAGAAGGTTTTCGAGTACAAAGGATTATACTTTGTAGTCGAGGAAGATACACCGGGGCGTGTTCCACTGTAATTCTTCTATCCCTTGACTTTGTTTTACCGCATAGCAATTATATGTTCGTATGTTTTTTTGAAATATATTTTCAAATTTAATTTCTATTTTTAAATTAATATATTTATTTTAATGTGTACTGAGGGAAAAATATAGTTACTTTTAGCCTCAACTATAATTTTATAATACTTCTAACACGAAATATGATTAATTTAACTATATGCATCATTATGTTAACCATAATTATCGTTAGAAATATTATAAAATTGTGGTTGAGGCCAAAAGTAACTATATTTTCTCTCAGTGTGTAACTGTTTGATAAAAATGTTATATAATTTATATTTGCAGTGGGATTGCAACAATGAATGCAGCTTCCTTTCTAGATACACTCGTAACTTCTCGACAATTTGTTCAATTTATAAATATCTTCTTGTGAAACGTTCCGGACTGTGACATGTACGGGCAATCTGTTTTATCTCGATATCGTGTCACGGTGGCGATTCATTGCATCGTGGCATCTCATTACGACGACTTTCATCACGATTTAAGAGCAAGCCGCGAATTCAGGTCAGACGCGTAATTCCACGAGGAACAATAGGACTCGTGGATCCCAACAGCTGTCCGATTGACAGATGCGGGAGCTTAAACTTATTTACGAAAAACGATTACAAAGAAACTGTATGTATCGAGAATACATGATCTCAATTAATCCTCTAAGAAAAATCAAACAATCGCTTTTATCGTATTCTGCATTACAGTATTTAATTCAATGCCATTATATTAATATATTATTTAATATAATTAAATGAGATAGCAAATATATAATTTTTTTAATTAAGTAAATAGTAATATCTAATAATTATGGATATTGCTATTTAAATTAAAGAAAGTAAAAATCTTTTCTTTTTATCTGTCTTCTCAATCATAATTTTTAATGCAATTACACGAAACCAAACTTTTTAATTAAATATGCTACTCATCCGTGTGTAATTTGTTTTCATTTTTATTGGATCGACTCTACAATGGAATGTAGGCAATAATCGTTTCCACGGTCGCGCAAGATGGCGAAGTGCATATTGGGAGACGCATATCGTACTAACTAGTGCATACGCGTTTAAAACTGGTTTGCCGTCCATTCCGGCGCTCAGCGGTGACTTTAAAGAAAATGGAAAGGTGGGTCGTGCTCGCGGTGAGACCATTTCCCGCTTCCCTTCACGTGTATGTACCTACTTACGCCCGAGGAAACTGCGCGTCACATGACGTGATGTAACGATGACTTTATCGCGGGCGACTGTACTCAAGACTGATCGTGCACTCGGCAATTGTTACTAAATATTTCAAGAATTCTAGATATATGTATTTAACTGAGTAAAATGCATATTTAAGTGATACTATATGTACAGAATTTATGGAGAAGTAAACGTAAAATTAAATATCATATTGTAACAATAAACGTGCTGTGAATCGCAATTGGATATAATCAGCGAATTACATCTAATAATTTGAAATTATTTAAAGCACATGTTATGTAAACTGTAAAGTTATAATAAAACACGTGTAGATTTTATATTTAGAATATTATATTAAAACTTATTACGTAAACTGTAAAATAAAATATAAGTTGAGATAAACAAGTACGGCTCCTGTTTTTGCAATCGGAATAAAATTTAATCTGCAAAAGTGATTCATTGATTCCTTGGATTTCAGCCATCGTTTCATCTAAGCCGGTTGCGAGATAAATAAAATCTCATTATATACATATATTCTGTGATAAATATTTATCTTTGAGTGGAACATCGAGACGTTATTTAAAAAAAATTCCCACGTCTGAGAATATATATATAAAAATGCTCTAATAGCCTACTTTATACCCGTGTTCGAAATATACCGGGGCGATTCGCAGGATGTTCCGAGCCCGTGGCTAATAAGCGGCGATCCTCTTTTCGTGAATTATGTTCTTGGTAGGAGCCGGCGGATTCTCGGAGCAGCTTGCACGGAGAAGACATCTTGTAAAAGGGGGTTTCTCATTAGCCGAGCTCGCTCAAGTATCGGATCCGAATCCGGTTTTCGCGGCGTAAGACGCGCGCTACGAATCGCTAGGCGAGCCAATGCCTATCGATATAGACGGGGCATGTGCGTACGTAGGTATGTGTGCTGGTGAACCAGAGAGTATCGCTCTCATTTACCGAGCGCACGCATAAGCGTTGCGAATCTGCAACAGCAGCAGCAGCAGCAGCAGCAGCACGCTCGGCCACAATGGTCGCGGAACGCGAACGCGAGCGACCGTAAAACGAAGTCGTATATGCAAATCACGTTCGCGTTCTAGCAACTTGGTTAATTTCAATTTCCTGCAGCCGCGACGGCTGATCGGGAAATTGGGCGACTTGATTACGTCACAATTTATATGTTCAAATAAATTAATTCCAGCGTGCAGCTGAAATATTAATTAGCCCTCGTGACTTGGTGTATTTTGATACGTTTTGGAATATTTATCTTCAACTGCTCGCGAATAATATCCCGAGCAAGAATAATTAGCCGCCCTGCTCATGTAAATAAATCTTGGAATTAATTATTATTTGAACTAGCAATATATCTTCGTATTCGTGGCTGTTCGTGTTTCTTCGTTGAACTCTGACCTCTAACGTCGGCATCAAGCAATTTTTAAACTCACGTACGCTATAAGTGGTACGCCGAAATGAGTTTCGAGCGAAATAACAAAACCAAGCGATATTCAAAATAATTCGAATTCACGATAAATTCCGAATAAATTCTTCAGTCTGTTTTAGAGTATCTGGCAGGTGCAAATCGATCTTCGGACTTTATAAGATTCGCAACCGGCTGCGAGAGATAGTTCGCTCTCGCGGAGGGCAGAGCAATCGGGCTGGTGGCTCACAATAGACACGTTCACGCGCACTCGCGTGTCCGCGTACACACGCTCTCGGACGTGACGCGGCGCGGTGGTAGTCGTTAATAAACGCGCAGCTGGTGCCCGTTTCCTACGGGCGCTGCGCGTATCGCATGGACACGTAGCTAAGCGGCGTAAGAGGATATCTAGCACGTACTCCCTTTCGCGGGCGTAAGCACGCGACGATTCCAATACCCTCCGTACCTACGTCATTAGCCGAGCCGAACACCGGACAGATATCCGGTGTGTAACGATCGGCGGGAACCATAAATCGATCATTTAATTGCGCTCCCGCCGGGAAGAGCAGTTCACCAGCCCGCGGTCGCCTTCGTTCGCGGCCGCCGACCGTTATACGCGCCTTCGCCCGCGGTCGAGCGTGCGGCTCCTCCGAAGATCGATGGCAGCGAGACGATTGACTTGAATGGACCGCGCGAGAGAGCCCGTTAAATCGCGAGGGAGATCGCCGGGAGATCCGATCGCCGGCTGCCGCGAAGACGCGGAAGTTGGGGCGGTGATGAGCGCGGCTGATTATCGCCTCGAATCTGCTCCGTGACGATGCACCTTCGAGAGTGCCGGACGGAAGCGATAGGCGGACAATCATCCGTGTTCAACGTTGATTAATTCAAAGGATTAGGAACGCGGAGGGTTCAGCAGTTTCAGGAGTCCTGGGCGCGCAACGGGCGAAGAATAGACGGACATTGATTTGTGGAAATAATTATCCGGGCATCACGATAAAATGCCGAGGCGACTGCGTGTAATACGGTGGCCTCATCCTCGAATGACTCGTCAAAAGTAAGATGCGCCGACACTGAACGAATTGATTTCCGCCCACGTGGGAGCCGCAGGCTCTCCTCGGACGCGTTACGAGATCATTGCCACCGTGATGTTCTCCCTCACAGAAATTACTCTGCAAACGTGGAAGTTACTCTAACGCAAACGATGTACAATCAATGAATATCAATCTAAATTATATAGGTGTTGTAGAATTCCTTCCGCTTCTTCTTGCAAGCCCTGCAGACGTATTATATTTTAAAGCGGGCTTGATTAAAACTGCATTAATTTCGGATATTTTTATCTTTGGACTCTCATCCTTGGTTTAATGGAGAACGTGATAAATTATTTGCTTTCTGTTTAATTTTTGACGTCGCTGAAGATGAGAAACGTCCGTCTTTATGCATTATTAATATGAATATTAATATTAATTAAATTTTTCAATTTTTTTATTTAACGCATCTGTAACCACGTGAATACTCTCATTACCCAGTTACTACATTATTTAAAACTCGAGAGGCTGAATTAAAAGTCTCTAAAAATGGCGAGAAATGTATACTACGAGTAAATATACTTATCTATTATATCTACGAGTAAATATACTTGTTCTAAGTATTTGGTTTATATAAATTTATCATAAAGTCATGATAAGTATCATATTTAAAACTTACATACCCTAAACATATTTTGGACTTGTGACGAGTATATTTTAAACTATTATTAAGAAAATATTCTTTGCTGAAGAAAACTATTACTTAAACAAAATAAAATAAAATAAGTGCTTTTCTCGTCTGTAGAATGATATTTTTCTGTGTATGCCGTAATAATTAACTCTCCAAATTACTTCAAAGTTTTAAATAGTTGCAAGTGATCCGTCGATGAACTGTCATTGTAAAATAGTCCGTAAGCATCAATCGCTTGTTGGGAAGCATTCAATTTGTCCACGATACCACGCGGCGGCTGTAAGCGGCAGAACGCGAAGAGGCATCGGAAGAGGGCATCGAGATGCGCCGNTCTCTCTCTCTTTCTCTCTCTTTCAGTACGCGGGAATAATTACACGGCTCGCGTCCGAATAAAATATTCTCCCGTGCGCGGCCGAGTTCGCGATGCATCTTGCCGGGCGATCTCATCTCCGAATGATTATCGACGCGATCGCCGCGCGCGTACTGTAATTGCGCGCGATTATTCTCTCTTCCTCCTGCTTCCTCTTAGGCTCTATTCCGGAGCTATTGCACGGCGGATCATTCGCCGAGGGAGGCGCCGAGGGAGCACGATCCATCGGGAAACTCGCCGTCTGAGACATTGTATCCAGTCGCACGCGAATTAAGCCGATTTATAGGCCGGCGCGCATCGAACGGCGAACGTGGAACGCCTGCGATTTTGTCCGATTATCCGCACGATGATTGCATCTCGTTGCGCAATTGACATGCACAACAGTTTTACATTCTCCAATTTTTACCGTCGATGAAATCGAAGTAAATCTTTTATTAATAGAAATGAATTAGTACCCTTCTTCCCTTCCTCCCTCTCGATGTTTCTTCTTCTTCGTATTAGACTTTATCTTGAGCTATTGCACGGTGGATCATTCGCCGAGGGAGGCGCCGAGGGAGCGCAATCCATTGGGAAACTTGTATCTAAGATATTGTATCCAGTCGCACGCGAATTAAGTCGATTTATAGGTTGGTGCGTATCGAATGGCGAACGTAAATGCCTACGATTTCGGCCGATTATCTGTACAGCGATTGCATCTCGTTGTGCAATTGAATAGTTTCGTATTCTCCAATTTCTGCTATCGACGAAATCAAAGTAAATCTTTTATTAATAAGAAATGAATTGATGACATCCTTATAATTAGTTCTTTTCTCACATTTTTTTTATTTATTTTGATTTCAATCTTTCCGAGTCAAAGTGGTGCTTCTTTAATCTTTTAAGAATAGTTTGCATCTACTTTGCAAATCTACACCGAAAGAAAAATATAATTACTTTTGAATCCAATCACAATTTTATAGTATTGTATTTCTAATGATAACTATGGTTAACATAATGATGCGTATAGTTAAGTTAATCATATTTATTGTTAGAAATATTATAAAATTATAGTTGAGTCTACAAGTAACTATATTTTTCTCTCAGTGTATACACTTACATAGATTAGCAATAACTTACCTTTGACAATATTATATATTTGTTTATTCCTCCCTTGAAGTTTTAATTTAAAAAATTTTGTCTTGCTACTTTGAAGTTAAAAATGCTCTCGATATCTCGATGATGAAAGTAGGATCTCTTTAAGAACCTTTTTAAGATTGGCTAACAAAGCCCGACATAAATTAATTTTCTGTCAACATTCCTGTCTCTGTTAAAGTCTTCATTAAAGTCTCTGTTACAGATTAAAGTTAAGATTCGATTATTTATTAAAAAAAGGTAAAAGAACCCGGGAGCATCCGCTGTTGCGCATTATGCATGATCGTCGTTCACACGCGTGTTCGCACGTTCCGTCGAACCGGTCGGCATGCACGAATGCGTAAGCGCACGCTATCCGCCGATTTAGAAACGTCGGCTTTTGCAGCCGAACGCATTCACACGGGTGGAAGACAAATGAGGAATCGTGCACGATGATCACTTTATAACTTATTCTTAGAAATATTAAAAGAACAACATAAATTCCAGATTAGTCTGCGAGTCTAGTTTTGTCATAATAGCGAACGGGATCGGAAAATAAATTTAAAAGTTCGTTTTTTACTGGTATTTCGATTCGTTCTAGCGTGATTTTGCTAATCGTTGGAAAACTACCTCCACCTCCATCGCCAGTCGTTGAGCTTTCTTCTCGAATTTGCCACTTTAATCCGGTTTTCCCACCGCTATCGATCGCGTGGATCCTCGCTATGTCGTTCCTGCAAACATAACAGCTTGCGAAAAAAATTCGCAAACTAGTTTTAGCGAGCGGCTTTGTGCTCGCAAATATTTTTCATCAACAATTTCACGTGCTCTTGCATACCATTCGCGCGTACAAAATACTATTGCTAGCTTTCAGCTTCGAAAAGAAAAAAAATGAATATCTAATAGTGATTCATTCGACGAGAATTAAATTGGAGATTCAATCTCTAGTCGAAATATTTGATGCGACGATATAATGTTAATATCAATCTCATTATATTATTATAAATATATGTAAAAATTTTAAATTAGTAATTAATACTATCAACAATATAGAAATTTTTATGAAAATTAATACTATCAAATATGTATATGGAAATTTTCTTTTTACGATTGCTTGATCTATTGTTTATTTACTTCAGTATTTTTATGGCCAAGCAACAGGACTTGATTTACATAAAAAAATACCATTTCTTTTTTTTTCATTCATCCTTCCACATTTTTCTATTCTTCTTTTAATATGAGTGTCCCTAAAATTTTCCATTTTTTACATTTGCTTTACTATTTGTTCTATCTCTTTGTATTCTAATTTTCCTCTTTTCTTCTTTTTTTTCTTCCTATCTTCCCTTTATTGCTCTCCAAATAGTTCTTTTTTTTCCTGTATCTTCTTTTCGGAAAATCCTTTTTTCTGAGTTTTCTTACTATAAGCGTTATTTTTAATAAAATTTAATATTTATAATGTAATATTTTTTTGCCGCCCTTCTTCACTCGCTTTTGACTGTATGCTACAGTTTACAAGATTCTTATGTATGTGGAACGCCAGGTTCCGTTCGCTCGGTTTAGCCTTACGGTAGAGCGCGTACGTCCGTTCTCCGGCGCGGTTATATCGCCCGATTGGAACACGTTCGAGTGAATTTCCGACGGAGTAATCTCGATCTTCCTAAGGCGAGGGTACAGGGATAGTCGTTCGTTGTTCCTGCGCCACGCACCAAATTGTTAGTTAGACGATAGGCAACTCAACCGATCGCCGTGTATTTATTCCGATCATTGGAGCCGCGATCGAGACGGGAAAAGGAACTCACGATCGTCCCGATTCTGTTCTCGGATATTGGCTATTTCAGACGCCAGAAGGAGGAGGGAGACCGGGCTGCCGGGTTTATCGTACAGAAGGATCACGCGTAGACGTCGTCGTCATCGTCGTTCGCGGCGCTTTATAGATCGTAATGTTCCATTCTCGCGAGCGGAACGAACGGACTCGGATATCGTTCGCGAAATTGATGCGCAACTCTCGACCCGTCGCGCTAGACCGCCTCATTTTTCTCTTATTGCCGCGGAGGTGAAGATGCGATAGCGATTTTTTTCCCCGAGTCTAGATGGAAGCAGGTTTCCCTTAAGACTCGCATAAACCCCGGGAATTTACTCGCAACAAAATTGTTGGATATATCCCACCCACCGATATTATACCGAACAAATTATAATGCTTGTCGATTCGAATATTTACAAAGATACGAGAGCACACCTAGCTTTGCGCGATGCTTCGTTCCCTTCAGCTCGCTTCAAAATATATAATGCATTTCTAGCCACATGTATTTTACATTTCGCACTCGAATAATGCCACGTAATTTCAATATTCTATTATAATATCCAAACGAAGCGATTGGATCGAACAGCGATGATTAGAGTTGCATTTTCGACGAATTAATGAAATAATGCAAAATATATGGAATTGCGGAATGCATTTTGCAAGATTTCCAGTCTCTCTCTCTCCAATATCTCTCGTATATCTCCAACGAGCGCTGATCCGAGATATCAGACGGCATCGTTCGCGATACTCTCTTCTCCCCTTCGCTCCCCCAGCCTGTCTGCATCGGCATCGGTTATTATTTACAATTGCGAATTGCCCGCGCGCCTTGTGCTCATTACGTCGCACGGTTACGGCCTGTATACGTACGTTAATTATCAATTATCTTACGTGTAGCGAGCTTACGATGCCGACGACGTGGCGTCATCGGATCGCCTGTGAAATCATCGGATTCGACGCACACGCGAACGTAGATGGATACTTAGGCGACCGTACGCTAACGCGAATGTTACTCCTCGTGCGCGGGAAGGAAAAAAAGGGAATTCTTGAAAGAGGAGGAAAAAAAACAGAGTTATTAACATACGACGCTCTAGCCTAGAAATTGCGATTCCGCTCTTTATTCCGCCTAATTCGGCCGTTTGTCAAAGAGACCGCGTCGTATCGCGTGCGGCTAGAATTAGTCTCTTTCTTCCTTCATTTCTCTCGGGGGATTTTTCGCGCGGTATTTGCACAACTCTGATAGAGCTCGCGAAACTCTCGCATGTGCACGTGCACACGAGCTTAAGATAATTGCGAGTTCCAGACGGTGCACGCACGTCGGTTTGCGGAGCAACGATGCGCTCGTCTCGGAGAGCTCGGGCCGCTCCCGCGACCTACCCACAGTCGCTCGACCGACTATGATCTCGACTTTTCACCAGCCCGAGCACTTTGCTCGCTAACGTGCACCGGTACTTTGTTAGCGGCCCGTTAAAACGTCCGCTATTAATTGCGACTTCATTGCAAACGCTGGCACATGCCAGCCGGCAGACTTAAAGCAAGGCACAGCGCGGCATGGGGATTTATTTAATGTTTCGACATTCGTGTAATTTTTCACAATTATTCTTAATTGGTTTTGTTAAATTGAAAAAAAAAAATAAAATCCAATCGCCGCGAAAAATGTACCAACATTTTTTCTTCCTTAAAACCGGTTTTTTCCAGCTTCTTGTTAAGCTAACTAATAGTTAAATCACACGTCTATCTTTGTTTTATCTTCAAGTTAGACAAATCAGACGTATGCTGACCGGCCCTGAAAGCCGGTTTTTCCAACTTCTTGGTAAACTAACTGATAGTTAAATTATACGTTTTGTTTTGTTCTATCTTCAAGTTAGATCAATCAGACGTATGATTTAACTATTAGTTAGTTTACCAAGAAGTTGGAAAAGCCGGCCCTTAGTTCATTAAAAATATGCAAGTTTACTTCTTTTTTGCACTAAAAAAAAATTCTAATTAAAAACGGACGAATCAGAAAAACCTTATAGGATTGATTAAATATTCTGGTTATTATGAGTTATGAAGTATTGAGTTTTATTATTATAACTAGAATATTTGATCAATCCTACAAGATTTTCTGATTCGTCCGTTTTTAACCAGAATTTTTTTTCAGTAAAAGTCTGACACATAAACATTTCATTATTGACTACCTATTGTTGATTATACACGCTATGACAATAATGTTTCACTTATAATATTGTAATATTGCTTTATTTTCAAATTAAAAATATCTTAAAAATTTTTATTAAATTGTTGTTAATATCTTTTAATATATTATATTACGATATATTTTACATATATATATATATATATATATATATATATATAGTTTATGTACAAAAAAAAGAACTAGTTTGATGGTAAGTTCGTAGGCTAACGCAAGCGGTTAACGAATTTTTGCAAGTGCGACTAGCAAGCAAGCACGTGAAAACAATCGATGTCGATCGTCTGATTTTTCGTAACGAAGAGCGCCTTGTTCCCGGAATCCTCGCTATTTATAATCTTTTGGTTTAACGCTGTGACAAAACATAGCTGAAAAACACGAGTCGGCTGACTGACGGAAAAACATAGCAGGTATTCCGGACAAGTATTTCTACGGAATCTCCTTTCAAGTTGGCGAAATTGAATTAATTCCCTATAATTAATGTAATGCATCGAACGCTCGCGAACAATGTAAAATTTAAAGAATGTAGAGTTTTCTCTCATAAAAACACAAAATGATATTAAGTAATGAAATACTCTGTGTAAGAGTTTCTTCAAAGTAAAAGTAGCTGTGTTCTCCTAGAAAATTTAATTTTGGATTGATTTATGACCCAGTTTTCACCGGGTACTTAAAAAAATTTGTTATAGACTCATCAATGGTTTCCCCTCCACGGAAATCTTTAGTAAAAGGCGAAAGATTTATTCGTGTGTTGAAGGGAAATCAGAGTATCAAACCATGCTCACGACGTCCCTTATGTATACAAGAAGGCTGAATTCTATTTCCGAGAGACATTCCAACCTAATGGACCTCTGTTGGCGATATTTAGAATTAACAGTGTCCGAACCTGTAATAGTTCTCCCGGAAGTAAATCTCGTTTAATAAAGTAAAAGTATTAAAGAGAGAGAAATATGATAATAATAATTTGTATGATTTTTGTCTGTTAATCGCGAATTCTGGACTCTTTCTCCGTGACTGGAGTTAATCTTTCGAATACGCTATTAAAATATCGCATGGTAATTGTGTGGCAATTCAAATCTACATAACGCCGTGCGCGGGAAGTTAATGAGAAAAAGCATCACGTGTAGGATGCAGATTTGTTTATCGAGCATATATTGAATGACAACTCCGATTCGAAACGGATTTTCACGTGGCTGCGCTTCTCCTCGTGGTTTCTGTTCTTGAGCCGTAATTTATCGTACGGCTGTGATGGCGCATGGAAACGGCGTACGAAGGTAGCAGCTCGTACAGCTTCCCCGTTATTAATCAAGATGCATCGAACGGCTCCGCCGCGCCGTGTTTCCGAGCTTTGATAAGTTATTGCATTCAATGCTAATCCTATGCCTGGGTCGCCGATCGCGCGATCGGTACCGCGCGAGAATTTCAGGAAAGCTTGCCTTCTCTTGCCGTTCTCGTTTGATACCATCGACCCTGCGTTGCCGCAAGCCGCAAAAAACTATTCACGAGTGATCGGTTCTACGTGAGCCGACGACAAGTACGCGAATAAGAATTGTAAATGCGTCGTCAAAGGATCGCGCTTTCACAGCGCGTTTCAGTGTTACGTACAGTTGTCGCGTTAGTATCAAACGCGATTTTTTGCAGTAAAATAAAAATCACGATCGGATATAACCGTATTTAAAATACTCTTTACTTTTATAGAATTTTCACAATTTCTGGCTTTAAGTATTTACCTAACTTTATACAACACGGTCATTTAAGTGTAAAGTAGCGAAATAAAATATTATAGAAAAAGAATATTAAGATAAATAAAAGTATTAATACCTAGACATGTACCTAAACTTGGATATTATTTTGAATCTTTAAATATAAATAATATAAATAATATTTAAACTTTCGAACACATAAATACCTACATCTAATATGTATTTTATGTTAGAAGTTTAAATATTTGTAATTAAATATCGAAATAAGAAAGTCGAGGTTTAGATATACGTTCGAGCAGTGACATTTTTATCTTATTCTATTATTCTAATTTATAAAAATTATGAAAAATGTATGCAACATATTATAAATTATAAAGATACACTTCCAAATTTTATGTAACTTTACAATCCAAATATATTCAATTAACTCAGCTTACACCATAATTAATATCTGAAAATGCGATACCAGCAAGTGAAAAATGTTACAGTTTCAACTTCCCGATATGCACTTTACGTATCGCTGGACATTCATTCGAGCCGTTCATCAGCGATTCGTTAAATGACACATCGTTTCGTTCGTTCAATAACACGTCGTTTGGTCCGTTCAATAACACGTAACCGTGCGCAGTAATATTTACAACGCGTTATAAAATATTCTACAGGAGGCGATCGCACGCACGTGCTCGGATTCGGTCGCACGTGCGTGCGCGTCGGCGCGGCGGCCGTTGCACCTGCAATTTCGCACGATTTCGCGCCCAGCGTGGCCCCGTGTGTTTTCTCGGTTTTATATCGTATAAATCAGCGCGTACATCCGCATCCTGCCGCCGGGTTCATTTCGGGCCCTCCGACGTATGGACGTAGACACCGTCGGGCGTGCACCTCCCTGCGCAGGGCGCGAGGTGTGACGTTAGAGAGCCGGCTGTAAACGTACCTCTCTTCTCTCGCGCGCGCGATGCATTAGCCTTTTATTGCGGCTATATTTCCGCCTAGCCGCTGGCCTCGGGCATCCGTGCGCCCCGAGGAAATGTTGAATTACATGCCTCTCCTTTCATACTCATTGCATTCGCGGTTTTCAACGATAAATCTTTATCTATAATAATTATATAAAAAGATTCGCTAGAGCTGGTACTAGGGGGAGGAAGGGTGTTATGTTTTTATATACAAAACAAATTAAGGTTTATCAAAATTTTGTATATTTTAAATTAAATTTTTCTAATTGCTCGAATAATTTTGTTTTTCGCATTATTTATGATACAATCTGTTCAATATATCAAAGACAGATTCTTTGACTAAATCAATTATTGCATATGTAATATTTTATTTTTCAAATATAATTATTTATTTAAAATATCTGTTAAATAAACGGGTTCCTTTATTCTTCTTTTAACTATGTACCTGTTAACATTTAATGCTTGAGCTGTCTATAAGCTTCGCGAATGCAAAGTCGAGATACCATGGGGCCATGTAAAAAAAACGCAGGCGCAGGCAATGAGCGATGATCCAGCGGTAAAATACTGGCATCGTGATGAGCAATTTTCCATGTAACGTTTGTCTGGACCGCGAGCGCGAGCTGCCGCGTCCCAGATGGCAACGCGAGATGATTATTACGCGCATCACGATTTCCCGTCCTGTTCGCGGTACCGTAAGCGAAATGTGTCCGATGTAACGTAAAACCCGTGCTTTAGCAAAATGTTCCAGCATAATCGCGCGTCTCGTGTTGGCGCTAATTAATAATAGCCTCCAATTTATCATTAAATTAGTTTTGTCCGGGATCTTGTCTGAATTGCAGAGAGATAACGGAACGTTTAAGAATACAAACATGTAAAAAATAGTAATGCGTAGCATAAAAAATTTTTACACATGGATAAAAAATTGGAAAAAAACATAATAACTCTAATAATATAATGATTATTATAAGTAATAAATAATAACGGAACGTTTCTAGAATAGAATATAGAAACATATAAAAAAAGTAATGCGTAGCATAAAAAATTTCTACACATGGATAAAAAATTGGGGGGAAAAAACATAATAACATAATGATTATTATAAGTAATAAATAAATCCCGCTTTTCGTTAATTCTTCGATATTTAGATAGATACATAAATTTAAATATTATTTAATTTTCCAAAGAAAGAGCGAAAAGGAGATACGTAAATTGTATTTCTCAGCTCCAGATTTCAACTGGCCAACTTTGTATTTACATTGTGTTTCGGAAGCCACGCTCGTACACTTATCATACGGCCGTTCGCATCTCTTCCAATAGAATGGAATATCTCATAACTTCTGTATGCACTCGCGTTGCATAAATGCGTCATGTTTCCTAGACGAGATCTGTTTGCGTTGCGTCTCTGGTTTCTCGCTGATAGAGCGACCGCTCGCTTTCATTAACGCTCGCTTTGGAGAGTCCCCGTCAATGTTCCTTATTACTAAATCAACAGACGCGACACTCTCGAGAGTTCGCAGCAAACGAACGACGTTTAAATGGCTGTTTGTCAAATCGTACCGCGATTATATATTTACATATTTCTGATTAATTTAGTAATTCCGAGGCGCTTCCCTCGCGCTAATAATAAAACTGTCTATACGCTGGAAGACGAATGGCGGGGCTCTTTCGCGCACTTACTTTCCCTACTTAATCTACTCCATTGAGGAACATGAAACGAAATGAAGGATCGCACATGGCCGGAGGTGAACGCCGACCTTTCGTTCGAGCGACGTTTCTAGCTTTCTAGCGACGTATGAAGCAACGTTGAAACCGCGGAGAATACAATACTAATCGAATTGCTTTAACCCTCAAAAGCTATCAAGCAATGTACGCACGTTCCCATTATACGTATTTAACCGTTTTGTTAACCATCCAGCGAACAGTCAATTAACTGTCTTGTGGTAAGATCCGCTATTCATCAAAAAGAATACCTAAACTGACAGATTTCAATTCCGCAGTTTCAACAACTTGGAAGGAGAGAGAGAGAGAGAGAGAGAGAGAGAGAGAGAGAGAGAGAGAGAGAGAGAGAGAGAGAGAGAGATCTTTTTACTCGCCGCTTCTTTCAAGAATTAAATTCCAAGTTTTCATTTTCACCGGAAGCTCTTTGTAGTATTCGCAAATAGGACAGTTCTACGATCGGGATTTGAAGGAGCGAGTCGAGATCGATGCAGGAATAGACTCACCGCTTTCGCACTTGCGCTCACGGCACTTAAACCGAACGTTTACGACTGACCGCGCGGTCCTTTCGTTGTTTGAACAAGGCGAGAAGAGAATCCTTTTGCACGCGCCTTTGAACCGGTATTACGCGTCGAACAAAGAACCTTGCCGAGCGAAGTCACGAAGAGCCACCGCGAAATTCCTTCTACTTCTCCGACTGAAACCGCTAGCCTTGTTCGATGGGATACAAAGGGTACAACAGAGGATATGTCTTTGAAAAATTCGAAAGGTGAACAAATTTGCCTTATGAATTTCATTTCATTTAGTATTAAATCTGATCATTTCAATTATATATGTATATTTTATTATCTCTCTTTTACTACTTTTGTACATGTAGCCAAATTTTTACATTCCAAAAGGAATTAAAATATATGATAACAGCAAATTAAGAATAAATTTTATTTTTGATAAAATAAAATTCAATCACTAGAAAATGTCATAATTTATTTCCTTCTTGTTTCTTTCAAAAAATAACAGTTGAATATAAACTTAAAAACAAATATTAATCAAATATATTGGATTAGCGGATTTTGTTTTATAATATACTACATGCTAATAGAAATAAAAATTGTAGATCTTTTTTTTACTCATTTTACTCATTTCTATTAGTTGCAGATACCTGAACTAAACTTGGATTTTTGGTTGGCTATATGTATACTATTTGAAGTTTCAAACAAAATTGATTAAAAACCAATTAACTTGTGAAAACTCTCTATTACTCCTCCAGTCGATTGCAATTAGCATTCTTTTTTATTTCAATATGCTTTTTTATGTTTATATTATTTTTTAGATTGATATTAAAATATAAATTAAAATTATAAAATACAAAATATAATACATATAATCGCGATTATATAGGAATCTTGAATACATTTAGATTTTTTTCCAACCAAAGGGTCTAAATTCGAGAGTTGATAAAAAAAAAAAAGAAATAACCACATCTATTAATAAAAGATTAATTAAATTAAATTTTTATGTAAAATTTAATTTAGCGTTTAAATTTCTCACTGATACACATAATTAACTTTTTCAATAAAAAAATATTGAAGTGAAGAAAGTAAAAATATATTATCAATGAAAAGAGTTTTATATTAACTACATTCTAATCAAAATCATCGCGATTAAATCTCAGTCGCAAATATTTGAATAGAATAATGTAGAAACATGAATCAACAAAAATTTTTTAAACCAATCAATGAGTAGGTAAATACTTTTTAGTACAAACCGATTCGTAAACTGAATCGTTATTTGATCTCACTTTAAATATCAGTGAAATATTCACTGTGAAATATTTAGAGATATCATAAATGATATGAAAGAGATCCAAAGGGAATGATAATTTTTAAACAAGATATTCACGCAATACGTAGTAATCAATATAATGAATTTATCAAATTCTCTTTCTCTCTCTCTCTCTCTCTCTCTCTCGCATATATGACATTTGTCTTTATAAACATTTTCATATAAACATGTTTACATAAATATCGTGTTATTTTATTTTATGAAATCTTTCTCTTTGAAATAATTTTATAAAAATTAATATGTTTCGCGACAAAATACTCGTTGAAACTCACATTATTTTATTTTGTACATTTTTTTTAAATACAAAGTTACTACATAAATAGACTAAAAAAAATTAGACTAAAATCGGTGCATTATACATGTATTATAACACAATAAGAAATACAATTAATAATTATTAATATGATTTATAACAAAAGGGTGAAATATATACATAAATCAAAATATTTTTTTTATTTTTTCATTTATCCGTGATACATGAATATTGGATTTATACATGGTTTTTTTTACACCAATTCATGTAATATTGTAATCCTGGGCAGATAAAAATTTATAGAATTTTATGAAATATGGATTCCTATCGGAATAGTTTAGTTATTTCCTAGTAAAACACACACACACACACACACACACACGCGCGCGCGCGCACGTGCACACGCACTCTTAATAATAAAATGTATACTCGTAAAATTTCAATTCTATAAATTTTAGGTATTATTTCATTAGTATACTTCGCGGTTAGTGCAATACAATGAACATTAAACACATCACCGGTGAAGACATAACGAGCTGCATTGTCAGCTCGATGACACTTATGGGAGAATTCTCCTCCAAACACAATAAATCAACAAATGAACTATGTTTCATAATTAATTAATAAATTTAATCTGACTTAATCTATCCATTTTAGGATAATAGATCTGTGAAAAGTCGCATCTATTTGTAATACTATTGTACTGACATAATGTAAATAGATATTTAATATATGTATCACTGATTGCATTATAAGCAAATTCGTTACTCATCGACATTATACACAACGAGCAAAATTATTCAGTTACGTAGCTACAATGACATTGTAATATACAAGTATAAAATTTGAATTAAAATAACACTCAAAATAATTAATGTTTCAAAAGATAATTACGTCTTTCTTACTTATCGAACTTTTAATTCGTTCTTCAAGTAGATATAATTATCTATTTAAAAAAAAATCTTTACGAAAATAAACTTTTATAAAATTTCAGAGTGTTTCTTTTTCTCTAATTATTTTTAACTTGTCAAGAGAAATCAGCTCGAATAAATGGAAAAGAATTAATTTTATGCAGATAAGAGATGATACGCCCTAATTAAGTTGCTCTGCTGCCTGATATCTTTTTTAAACCTTCACTTTCTCTCAAAATATTTGAGACTTGTCAGTCTTCCTTCTTCTTCTTCTGTTATACAGGACGTTCGCGACAAACACAGATAATAAACTACAATCGCGCGCGGATTAATTATCAATAAAAACCTTTTGATTGATTATCAATAAAAGTGCGAAAAGTGCTGTACGGCACTCCTGTTTATAAAGGTCATGTGAAAATATTCAATTCCGTCAAATAATTCCATAAATAATTCACTTCGAATCGATGATTAAATTAGCGACATCTCCGAGCAAGAGTTAAGCTCCAAGCAAAAAAAAGAGAATCGTTCAATAAATCGACAACTAGAAAAGAAGATGATGAGAAAAGCTTTTAGCTTGATTTAACTGTTTCATCAGTTCACAGCTTATTTTTCCTATTTTTACTTTTTAATTAAAAAAATATCACTTTTAGTTAATTAATAATTTATTTGAAGAAAAAAAACGCTTTCTTACGTCTCGAGTTTGCTTTTTAGGCTAGTCAAGGTACAGCTGGTAGACATGATGAGGGAAGGAACGATTTGGTCGATCGATCGAACTCTTATCAATTAGGGCCGAATGTTTGTTGAAGACAGGGCGTATCCGCAATTAATCGTAATGAGTCTCGTGTTCTTGGCGTAAGAATGTTGTATGCAAGAACGTCATTAAGCATATTTGGCAGGATGCTAGAAGGGAAAACAAACAATTACACTTCCCCTTAATACTAATAATTTTTTCCTACAATGTTATAGATAGGTGTAATTTTTTTTTATTGCATATAAAATACGTCCATTTAGAATATGTCTCTTTCTTCAATTTTCTTTGTTCATACATTAATACTATAAGTGTGTAAAAATTAAATACATATTTTAGAAGTTGAAATAATTGCGCGCACGAGATATTTTATAATTAATATATTCTCATAATATTTTCAATTGTATTTCTCTCTTGAAAGTTGCCTGTATATGTTAAATACTTAGCAGAATATACAAGAGATAAATTTATCAAATTTATAAAAACTTTTTTTATAAAAATTGTTCTATTATAGTTAACAGAAATACTCTATTATTTTTTAATACTTTATCAGGTATGGTTTGTAAAATTGTTTTTATTATTTATGGTATATAATTATATTATTTATGTAAGAGAATTTAAGTTTCCTATAAATTTTAAGCCTCTTGAACATTTTGTAATTATTATTCTAATAAGAAAATGTAAATGTATAGTAAATAACCAAAATATTACACCTATATTAATAGGTGTAATAAATTTAAATTTATGAATGAGCTTTCCACATATATATATTTCTTTATATTTCAGGATTTGACAGATAATGAAAAAAAGTCCAGATTAAAAGGTTTCCGAATACAACTTTCCATACCCGCGTAATCGTAAACTATAAATCCAAGTTGATAGACCAATCAGAATATTATTATTTAAAGTCTGAATAATCTAATGAAATAGAAATAGCAATAAACTTATCCATAAGACGAATTTTAACCGGATACGATTGAATTTCAACCGGTTAAAATTCATTATATGGGTAAGTTTATTGCTACTTCTATTTCCATTAGATTACACAGACCTAAGCAATATCTTGATTGGCCTATCAGCTTAAGTTTACGTTTTACGGTCACGGAAATTTGTGTGCAATAACTCTAAACATTCGTTATAATTTACTGTAGCCCATTTCGAGATAATGCATCAATCAATTAACATAATCGATATATAGAGTTTCGTTTTATAAGTTTCTCATGTGCATGTGTGTGTATTCTCAAGTATAATAAATCAATAAATAATGAAATATCGTTTCAAGATTAAATATTAAACATAATTTACTTTAGCTCATCCATTTTAAAGTAATGAATCTATGAGAGATATATTAATCTGTAATATTTTTTGTTCTAATTTGACACATGTACCTGTAGTTTGGTACCTGTATCTAATACAATTTTCAAAGATCCGTTATCCTAAAATAAAAAATGTTTTATCTCTCATTTCAAAGGTGATTGTTTTGTCATCTGACGCCTTTTTTAAGTTTCCTTTTTTTCTTTTTTCAAGTTGTTAAGATTCATCCCAATCACATGACACTGGTTAATTAATTACGATCGCGCGAGAATTAATTGTCAGACTAATAATCGTAAAATATAATAATCGTAAAATATATTTCTTATTATAACACTTGCAATTTTATTTTCAAAAAAAGAAAACGCAAAAATATGTGGAACGTCGCATATCGAGTGAATACTAACGCGCTGATCTGCAAAATTCTGTATGTAATGTACAGAAAATTGTTAATAAAATATCGTTTTTTGTTAATCGTTGAATCGTTCAATCATTTTTATTCCGCATACTTAATCTGGGAAATCCAAGTAAACTGTATTCAAATCCTTAATATTTGTTAGATTCTAAGCATAATTAAAGAAATGATACTGATCGCAAAAACAGTAATTTATATGTCACAATAAAATAATGATTTATAATTCTTGTATTCTATATCGCTGATTTGTATTTTAAATTTAAATAATTCGTTATATTTGCTTCAATATATCGTCGTTGTCTTTATATGCTTACTTACATATCGTTAATCTCAATAGTTATACGTGCAGACTGGTGAATATTAATTATTGGAAGCAATCGTATTTTAAAACATAACGTGGAGCGATATGCGCTGCTACTTTCTTGCTCGACTATCGCCGTGCGAATGGTAGCACAGTGACCTCGTGGATACGGCACAGGTTGGCGACCTTACGTAAACAATAGCGCGTTGTACGGCGCAAACACGTACCAAGGCTATATATGTGTATGCCACAATAGAAATATTTAACTCTTACACATCATGGATATTGGTGTTCGATCGATTTTTATCCATAGAAGTTTCTCAAAACTTCAAAAGGTCCATTTCTTATATTTAGTCTTATTTTTCCAAAATAAAGTACAGAAATTTGTTTCAACAACTTAAAAGTATGTTTAAGACTTTCTAGAGATTTTTTGAACTACTTTAAATATGTGAATTCATTTTTTAAAAAGTCGAAAAATAATTGTTCGTGTCATGTTTGGATATGATGTTTTTTCACATGGTATTATAAAGGTTAATTCTTTATAACATAAATTCATGCTGAATATTCTGCTTCTTATATTCTAAATTAATTTTATTTATTATCGGATAAATCCAACATTTATATGAAAAATACAATCTTATTTAATTGAAAATTGTTGATATAAATTATTTTATTTTACTATTATTTAAATTCTGGAAAAGAATAAAAAAATATGTCATTTTAATAAATCGTGGAAACGAAATTCTATTGTTTATTATCGCAATATGCATAATAATCAGAATGACGATTGCGCGGATTTTATACGATGTTCGATGTTTTAATCGAACTTTTTATTATTTTATTAATTTTGTGATTAAAAAAATTCGTATAAAATTGATTCTTTTGCTTCTGAAATTAAAAAACCAGCTTAATAAACGTGAAACACACAGTTCCCTTATCTTCTTTTACATAAGCGTGTTACAAGAGAAAAAAATATTCTGCGACCGATCCCATTAACGTGTCTCGACATTTGCAATCGTGCAATTGCATTTAACACGTTCTATTCTATTAGACGATAAATTAAGGACGACATTTGCTTATAATTGTCTAAGTCTTGCTCTCTGGAGAACACAAAACGAAAGTGCGAAAGAGACAGATAGAAAGGAAGATAATAGTTGCATCCAATGGAAAGCATAACTATGTTGTGTTTAAGCGAAATTTATACGCTACGTTACACTTATTTCTGTTAAATCTATATAAATCTATATAAATAAAATCTATATACATCTATATAAGTAATATGGATGTCGATGTACCTATATTTATGCTCAGGCATATCTTCGCAGGATATATCCATCGATGGAAGGAAATAGGAATCGATTTCACGGTTGGAAAAGAATTTCACATTTATATGGCTTCTGCTAGAAATCATATATGCCAGTAGCAGGATTTTACTTTTACATATAACTCGAATTTCAATTCCGTTCACGAAGAGAGCAAAGCTTTCAAGAGTATCAAATATCACAAATAAATTTCAACAAATTAGATTTTTGAATAAATTATATATTTTAACATTTTATTTTAATTTATCGATATTAAGAAAAATCTTACTAGAAAAAGATCAATAATTGTTGTTTATATATATAAAAGTTAAAAAAGAGAAATCTAAAAAATAATGTATTTTCGAAAATAGAATTCTGCTACGACTTTTTCAGAATGCCTTATAAATATATACATCTATCTTGTATTCTTGTGTAACTTTCCTGATCTTTTACGAGCTTCGGAATAATATTAATAGATAGTGCACGTAAATGCTAGACTTACAACAGTAATTTGCAGAAGGATTTTTCTGTTTTTTTCTTTGCGCGAAACAGATTTATGTTGATGCGTTCCTTTGAGGGAAGGTTTTCCCAGAGATTCTCTAGTGAGAGAAACATATTATTTGCATATCGTAGTGGTGAACTTGAAATGCTAACGGCGACCGTAGGCGACAATTGCTTAATCAACGCAAATGTAATATGATATGTGATATTATCCGATAATCTTAAACTTACAGTGTCATAATCAATTAATGCGTTTATGACATTCTCATGATATTCACTTTTTATACGATGTTCTGCGATGTAATGCGTTTATGACATTCTCATGATATTCACTTTTTATACGATGTTCTTGTATAACAACTTGTAATAAAATAAATAATACTTAAAAAAATAATAAAGCTTCTATCAATTTACATATTTTAATTATACATTTTCCATAAAGGCAGAGTGATTATTCTTTCTCCTGAAAATAATTCTGTTTTCACACAGAAGATCTTTTGTAAACAATCTCATAAGTATTATAATCTTTTCATTATATTATTTAAATTTTTTAAAATATAAATTAGATATTAGAAGATGAAAGCTAATGTTGGAATTTTTAATTTGCTTCTCACGACGCGGTAACGTCGTCTGACTTTTAGATTCTTTATCTACTCGACAATGTGAGTAATAAAAGAAAACATACTAGCGTAAAGCATACGCATTTCTGCGCACAATAATGTAAGACAGTGTGTCCTTCGGACTTACTCGACTCGATGGGAATACTGATTTATATCGATAGCTACACTCGGTACATGTCAACGCGCGTGTCGTAGATCACAGGTAGCTAGCATGTCAATCGAACTTCGCGACCGTCAGTCCGTATCTCTCGTGGGCGATGGGGCTTGCTCAACTTTGCGAACAGGTGCGTTTTAGCTCGAAACAGTGTGACTGCGTGATCGGAACGGGTTGAGCGAGAAACCTACACGCGATTAGGATTGCGCCAGTGATGTCGAAGAATGTTCTTCTTTTCAATGGGACATGCAATTCGATTCAACGTTTTACAGGGAGAGCACTCGTGTCTTTGTCGTATTATTTTATGAATTTATCTTGAATTTATATACGTACATAGCTTTTTGAATTTTCATTATATTTAAAACAATTTATAGAACATTTTTGTCATTGACAAATTAATTTTTCTCTCATTTATTTGAAATTGAAATGCTTTTTTATAATAGAACTCACATTTTTATAAAGATTTGATAAAATCTTATAATTATCTTATCTTATTTATAATAGAACTCACATTTTTATAAAGATTTGATAAAAAAATATTTATAAAATTGAATTAAAGAATTGCGAATGTAAAATGTATGAATTAAGATCACATTTATCAAGAGGTTTGTTAAGAGAAAATCTTATTTATATGTATGTGATTAAAGCATCTCAATACGAAAAAAAAAACTTGAAATATCATGCGTATTAAGAACAAACCAGACGTGACCAAAGTCGCCTTATTTGGGCGAAAATACATTGCGCGTGTTATTTCTCTTGGTTTTTCGATTAAGGTCAGAAGCACTCTCGTGCGGCTCGAGAATTCGTTGCGTGTCAACGTGACGTCGTTACTGAGAAGACGATTATGACGGTGTCGAGAGGCATGGCGACACGTCGATTTCGCCATTCGTGCGGAAATTCCAGTGTCGCGATGAGCTGTCGTAGTCGTGGAATCCTGGCGAATCGCCGGCATGCGTAATTGAATGAAAAGTCCGATGTGGGTTAATCACAGCTATCGGTTGTTAGACTAACACTAATTACGCGTAACGTAATACCGCGATACGGCCAACTACGGCGTGGAATGTTTACAGCCGCCGGGAAAGAACGGAGTCTGAACGCAAAGGTCAAAGGGTCCAGCCCCATTCTCCGACAATTGCTTCGCCTCGGGAAGCGAAAGGTCAGGCTTGACAATCGACAGCCGAAATAAATGGGTGGATTTTCAGATCAAGGGTCGATCGATAATTGCATATCATTTTTTATGTATTTTACGGATGCAATTTCAATGAAGGGACCTAAACGAATGAAAGCGAGAGTGGCGAGTTTCGATCGATTCCTTCGATAGTTCCCCGATCAGAACTCGGGCTTCAGCTTCTCATCTCAATCGCATCCCGGCGGAAGTTCCATTTCTGACGGTTTCTACGCGTTTCGATGCGCGTCGCGATAAACAACTTGTTTTCTCTGCATGCCGATCGTTGCGTCGGTATGCGAGGGAAAGCCGCCGATCCCTGTGGGTTCCATGATAGCCAAGAGTGGCATAAAATCACGATAGGTTTCTCGGAATCGGTCCTGACGAGTATATATCGCCGCAGTCCGGGCGCGCAAACGCGTCCGAACGAAATTGCGAGGCCTATCCGGGAGAAACCTGTTGGTCAGGATCTCGAAGAAAGGAAACAACGAGCGCGCTCGCTGCTCGGCGCGGATATGTTTTATGGGCCTATACAACGGGCAATATATGGGCGTGCGATAAAAACGCGGGGTGGACCCTCGAATTCTGATACCGGCAACTGGGGATTATCTCGCGAGAGCCTCTTAAACATTTTTCTTTATTACTATTCAACAGCTATCTCTTCATTTTTAAATTTCCTCGTAGTGGTAACTTGATGGCGAAATCCCATTGCGCGCTTTCTGCCTTTCTTGCATTAAACGATCATAATTTCGGATGATTATCCTATTAAAGTTTCGCATGTTTGTTTCTGAATATGCATAATGCGGCTCGGTAATATCCCGCACTTTCTCACGAATTTTTTAAATCCGGAATCAATTTCTTGTTAGCTTGGAAGACTGAGCGCGTTTCCAAAAAGTCGCAAAGGAAAATTATTTATGTTCACATTGGACAGCGTGTGGGGAAAACAGTTACAGGTGTAAATTTACACGTGGACGGCGCGTTAAACGATATTACCACTTGTCATCGTGACGAGCGATTATCATCATCGCCGCTTTCAGACTGAAAAACCCGCCGGTCCGCGAAAGCACGCGCTAGTTAACCTGATCGTACCGGCGATGCTTAAGAAGCGCGCATGTAAAATGTGTGAGCGTGAATGTTGCGAGAGGCTCGTTCTCACCGATATACATACATACCCAGTATCTCGATGTATAAATCCCGAATAAGCCAAGTGTGAGGAATAATCACGTTACGAACCGTGGCCGCGAATATTTTTATTCGTGCGAAACAGGTCGCGTAAAACCGGAACACACTTATTTTTCCTCCATTCATAGGGCTTTGTACGATAAATGATGTTACTGGATCCTCGCACGCTTATACGGTGAACAACATTGCGTTTTTGTAATCGATGCGGCCGTTATGTAGCGTAAAATACTCGGACGACATCGCAAAGGAGAGATTTAGTTCATCGGAATTATATGCGCTTCGCTTATCGAAACGATTCATAATTTATGTACAAATTTGTTTATATATAATTACATAGATAAGACGATTTAATAAGACTTTAAAATTGTGGTTCTACGTTTATTAGACATTGTTATTTAAAAATTTCGTTGTGTGCTGACTTCTTCTAATTATTAATTTGTTATTAGAACAGTGAAAAACAATTCTGGTTAAAAACGGACGAATCAGAAAGTCTTGTAGGATTGATCAAATATTCTGGTTATTATAATAAAACTCAATACTTTATAACTTGTAATAACCAGAATTCCTATTATAATAACTATAATATTTAATCAATCCTACAAGATTTTTCTGATTCGTCCGTTTTTAATCAGAATTTTTTTCAGTGGATATTTTTCTAATTCTAGATGACATAACAAATTATAACAAAGATCAATTTTAACAACATTTTTGTTTTTCTAGAAATTGTATTAGTATAAAGAAAAATATGTTAGGTCGATGTGTTACAATATATTATATAAGCGTTTCAAAAATATCTCTCTCAATTGTCGAGGATCTCGGAATATTACGGAACTGCGAATGTGCATGCTAATATAGAATGGTGCTTCATACGGTACGAGCGATTTGCTCAAACGTCACGACACGGTAAGCTCACAACGGGGCACGGCGGAGAACGTGATATGGGCTGTTAAACAAGAGGGTGAATAGGGACTACACGCTGAGGGAGGGCTGAGTAAAGCAGAGCGCTCAGAGCTAAATCGAAGGGACATTGAGATCACGATTACATAGAAGGGATCAGATGGGACCACCTAGTTGTAGATCACTCGGCATGTAATCGCACACTGATTACCATCACCGCATTGTATGCACACGTATGTAGATGCTCCACTGACTCTATAACCTGGAGCGACGTATCCGTGCGTACATGTATGCGTGCATGCACGTGTATACGCGTGTATGTGTAATTTGCGAATGTTTCTGTATACACGACACTTGTAAGAGCTGCCTTATAGAAATCAACGAGCAAAGAGAGCGCGAGAGCGGGATCTTTTAGACGTGATATTAATGTAAACGATAAGACACATTGAAGTGTTAATTATCGACGGAAGCAATTCTTTCCTTTTCTAACATTTTAACGAAATTCCTTCTTTTTACATTCTTGTCGTATTGGCTGTTATATGGCTGTTATATTGCTATGCAATTTTAGTTTTCTGAAACATGCAGTTTACCTTCGCCTCTGACGGTACTTTCGCTTATCTATAGCAGAAAAACAAGTGGGAATAATCTCCAATCTGATTAATAAAGTATATACTAGACGGTAAAAACTTGGATAATACTTGGTGGAATAGTTCATATTAATGTGTATGAAAAAAAAAATTAATTTTAAAAGTGTTATCAATGTTTATCGAATTTCCATAAAGATTTTTTTAATGATTAACTTGATCAGTTTGGCCGAGTTGATTACATGTTACATTTATATTTATATATTCATATAAAATTATTTTCCTTTCTGAAAACTAATCTATTAATCTTTAATGCCTCAAATTACCTCTAATTCATCTCTATCTTGGACAAATATCGATACAGCAAACTTTATGCGTATTCTCGATCGAGAAATAAATTTATGAACGATAATGCTTGAGTCGATACACGAATCAATATTCTCCATCTTTTTGCTTCGCTTCGCGTACAAATGCGAAAGCGGAGTTATCGAGATTCGGCGAAGGAAACAAGGCTGAAAAAAAAACATTACTTTGCCGTGCGATCCACTTTCGATGGCCCATTGGAGACTGCTTGGAGATCATTGCACATTTTATAAAGCACTGAAATAATGTACATAAAGTTAGTACCGCCATTTTATTTAAAAAAATAAAAATAAAAATCTTGCTATGTTGTGCTAAGTTTATGCTACATTGTGCCGTAAAAATTAGTCACATATTTCAAAAGACAAGCGTCAAATAAAAAAATAATTAATAATAAGTTTGTGCTACATTGAGCCGTAAAAATTAATCACCTATCTCAAANGACAAAGCGTGAAATAAAAAAATAATTTTTTTACACTTTTAAAATGGCGGTGCTACTTCATGTAGATACATCAATGCAACAAGTAACTCACCGTCGGCCGTCGGCCGACGGCCGACGGCCAATGCTGTTGATATTGCCTTACTTTCCCCCGTTTTCGTCTATCCTTTTCCAGCATTCTGTAATTCCTCGTATCCTCACTTCACACAATTACACTATCACTATCACTTGAATGACCTTTTTATATGCTTGCACTATCACTATCACTCGAACGGCATACGCCGTAGGTAAGCGACGGAACGAATTCGATTGGATTATCGCGACGATTTTCGAAATTTCGAAGACGATCGCGCGAATTAGCAAACGCCGGACGATCGCCTGTTGTTTAATTCGACGACGATTCTGATGCTTGACACTTGTTCGTCCGCGATATTCACTTTCAACTGATTAAAAGACGAGAGTTCATGAAGGGTAGGTAATCCGATCTCAGTCTTATATCTCCATAATGAGATCAAGAAAAAGTACACTTTTCGAAAAAACCAAATGTAAACGCGAACAAGGCTCGAGTTATCACTTTTGAAATCTCAAAATCAATTTTTACATCGAAAACAAAGATTTATGTGCTTTTAAGCAATCATTAAGCCAACGAAGTGCGAATTGAATCGCGACGCGCTTGGAGATATCGAATGTTCCGCGCTTTGTATGTTTCTCACAATCNTTTTTCAAAAATATAATATCACTATCACGGTATAAAGTAATAGAAGGACCGAGGCGATCGTCCATTACCCGATTCGACACTTCCAACTTTCCGAATTCATATACGTGTTCACTTTCCACGGACGAAGAGTCGCGCGGTCGCGGAGCATTAACGATACGTCCTCGCGCTCCGATCTCCGCGACAGAACTAAAGTGCTTTCCGAAATTTTGGAAAGAATTGGAAGGAGAAAAATTATAGGAAGGGGAAGGACCCCTCGGACACATTTCCGAGAAAAAAGTAGCCGCGACGTCGCTGACACGTACATCGACTTCGCGAGCTTCTTTCTAGGAGCAAAAAACGAGACACCTCGAGCGAGCGTCGAAAAATTTTGCAAAAAAGCGAGCGCGTTAGGCCGAGCGCGACGTTCTTCGAGGAACTGAAAATGTAAACAAACGCCGGATCGCGGAGCAGAAATTTGGTCCTTGTTTCCACGAAGTGGAGCTGAAAGACTTACCAAATATGGTAAATAATAGGAAAGATCGTTGGCCGTCTCCGAATGGAGATGAGAGAAACGCTTCGTCGATCATATTGATGTTCGAGCGTGTAATTTGGAAAATAAAGAACTATTCGCGGTGTAAATAAATTATACAAGCGAAATTCGAATGATATTGTTGATGTTATTACGGCGAGACAGGGATAATATAATTTTATTAAATAAAAATTGTACTGTATTGTGCTAAATTTGTGTTACATTGTGCGGTAAAAATTAATCGCATATCTCAAAAGACAATTCCGGATAGATAATTCGTACGCGTAACTCGTATCCGTAATTCGACTTTGTAATAATCGGATACGGACAGAAATGCATATTCGAGCTGTGCTAGCCTAGCACAAGTCAGCACAACTGGAGCGCTGTTTTTTGCAGCTCAATGATATTAAAGGCACTTTATTCTCTCACGTGGATTTTTCGAATTTTTGTTTTATATTTCTTTTTAAAACGAGAAAAAATATGATTGGAATTTTTTTACTGCACAATATACGGTTGTTAACATTATATCAAATACAATTTTTATTTTGTCGCTGAAATGAAAATTGCGGTGCTGGCAAAAAAATAATTTTTTTTATTTGATGCTTTGTCTTTTGAGATATGTCATTAATTTTTGCAGCACAATGTAATACAAACCTAATACAATACAGCATAATTTTTATTATTTTTTTAAAAATAAAATAGCGGTGCTAACTTCATGTACATCCCGAAATGACCGTATCTTAAGAAACAGTTCGCTTAAATGAGAGCATTGGTTCTTGATTTTTCACACGTATCCTTTTCACGAGAAGCTGGATTGTATTTTAAATATGTATGTGTCGTAGCCAGATTACAAAATTCGTCTTTTTATAAAACATCTAGGTGTTTTATAAAGTGCGGCCATATTCTCAAATTATGGTTAGATATGAAATATTTTACAATCTGGCTAAGAATTTTAATCTTTTTATAAAAATAAAAAAAAAATTTGTAGACTTATAACTTGTAAGTCAGAAAACAATTTATCTTATAACTTGTAGGTCAGAAAACAATTTATCTTATAACTTGTAGGTCAGAAAACAATTTATCTTATAACTTGTAGGTCAGAAAACAATTTATCTGAATAAAATTTTTCAAGTTTTGTATAAAGCATGTTTTTATCAAGTGCTATGTCTTTTGGAATCTCATCCATCTTTATAAAGTATTATTTTAGTCTAAATTTTAGTCTAAATTATTAATTATTACAAATCGTTGCTTTTGACAATTTGGCGGATCGCTTGTTAGCATTTTATAAAAAGAGTAAAGTTCTTAGTCAGATTATAAAATGTTTCATCATTTGCATGGCTGCACTTTATAAAGCTTGAAGAATTTTCTTCAGGTAAGTTGTTTTCTGACCTGCAAGTTTCTACGAATTATTATTATTTTTTAATTTTTATATTATTTATATTATTTTATTATATTATTATTCATTATTTTTTATTATTTTCTATAAAACGCTTAGACGTTTTATAAAAAGACGAATTTTGTAATCTGGCTATGACATATACACATACACATCTGTAAGCATGATACTAATATTTTGATTTGTGTTGCTCGCAATCTTATCTCGTAAATAAGATTTGTTGACATATCTTAATGTTATTACATTAACAACAGTCAAAAATAAAGTAAAAGCTCTGAGTTATTAATAAACTAACGGAATCGTCCCGAGGCGAATTGGCCGGAGCAGGGATCGCGTTCAGGTGCTCGAGTCCCTGCGTTTACGTCCATCTGGATATAACGGATATAACCGTCCGCTGCGTTCCACGATACGGTAGCCACACCTTTTGCCCTCTATCTCTTTCCCGCTTCACGCGCAATAGCTTTACGCTAACGTCGGGATAATCCGTTCTCATTTCTTGCGCGTCGTCTTACGCGAATCTTCAAAGTCCGCCGGAGGAATTCTCGGGCGGGAGATAAAGCGACCGCGGCAGAAAGCCAGTAGTCACGACCGCATTCCTCGAAACGAATCCGCGCGTTAATGTATTTATATTTCACCGTGCCAGACGGCACGAAGCGGCAGAAAATTAAATTTCGTCGTCGGGAAACCGAGTGCGTATCGGTTTTCCGGCATCTCCGCGCCGCAACCTGCCGTCTTGTGTTCGAGATTATGACCGGTCAGCAGTTTCTTGTCCGGCAATGTTGCGCGCGGTAAACGCGGAAATGAAGGAGCCGCAACTAGATTAGAAAATGATTCTTGATGTCGACGGGATTGCGAGATCGCCTTTTCCTCGTTCTTTTTCTCTCGCGCGAGCTCCTCGCCTCGCCTGGTGTTGTATTCACGAGACTCTCGAGACCATGACGCTGCCCGACACGTTCAATTCTGTCCTTCCCGATCGATCGTCCCTGCGTCGCCACGCGTCGTGTAACGGCGTAAATTGGACAACCGTCAGGAGTTACTGGACGAGTTAAGGCAGGTAATTGCGCATCCGTCGGATGTTCTTCCCAGACGAACGATCGCGCCGCGTCGTAAACAGTATACTCGCGCGTATAATGGCCACGGTTCTTTATATTCTTACACTTATCACGCTCGCCATCGAACGTCGATGTCTACTCCACCATTATACCGCTCGTATTTCCTTGTCCGTCTCTAAAATTATTAACCCTGCAAGTACCTACCATACGAACGACTGAATAGATTTTCGAGTCCCAGGCAATGTCCCTTTGTTTTATCTCGTAAGTACGATTTGGATATTGTATGCCCAACAATTGGACGACCAATTACAATACAAAACAGCTTGGATTCTGTATCAAATATTCAAATATTAAATCGGTCTTTCAGAACAGATTACACAGGCCTGCAAATTTAAGTTTCGAAAAACTTTGATTCATATTAAATTTATAGTTTTTTTTGGAGCGCTGGATCCAAATATGACTTCAGTTTTTCTCTATCAAGTGTAGTTTTTTTCTTTAGATCAGCTTAGCTTTAAATAAGGATTTCATAGATACTTAAAACATTTTTCTTCCTTTCTTTTCGACAGAGTTTATGCAAACTTTTTTTATAAGGCTCAATTTTATATGAAGTGATAGAAAAAGTATACTTTTGTGTAAAATAATCTTACTTCCAGATTCAAAAGATTTTCTAATTGGTTACTATTTTTGATTCCAATGTTAAAAGCTTCTCAAAAATTGATTTAAATAATTTTTAAGAATTAATTTTTAGATAATTTCTTAATCTGTAAAAAATAAAAAAAATGAATGTTCTGAAGATATATGTGATACAATATTTTCACTGCGACATTTGAATTCGACAATTAAAAATAAAGAATAATTAAGAGTTTTTAACACTTTTTTCATCACAAGCCCATATTATTCAAATACGTAAAATTGAAACTTTAAGAAATTGCATTAGTCTGAAAATAAGTTTAATTGTCAAGATTATGAAGCTGTTTTGATTCTTCAATTATTACGTTTTGTGAAATAGTGATTGTGCGAAACAGCGTAATAACATTCGTAAATAAAGTATGAGGGTTGCGATATTAGTAAGAATAGCGTGAGACACCGTTCCGATTACTAGAGAGCTCATCTGAATAACAAGAAAATTTCTCATTCAAATAAGAGAATACAGGGAAGCGCGTACTTGTTGCTCTTGCGGGGAAAAATAGCGCACTCAAATCACGACGGGAATCAGATCAAGTTGTGCATATCGCTAATCCGCATCTGTATGCATGTGCCGGCCGCAACGATTGAGAACGGAGCATTGTTCTCCGGAACAAGAGTGATCCTGCCGAGATCGGTATCCCCGGTCTTAAACAGTCCCACGTCGGGGTTTTCTGTTGCGCGCAAGAAGGCGAGCGAGGCTGAACGTGGGGCGGGGAGAGGGAGAGGGAGGGCACGATGGGATTTACGCTTCGGCTAATTTCATATAACGTGGCATGGCCTAATTAACAGCGCACGCTGCGCCGATGGCAGTAACCAGCCGGCGGACTAACGAGCTTGTACTTCTCCTTGCCTCCAGACACGCGTAACTAGAAGCAACCATGTCATAGCGACTGTCCGCCCTGCCGCGTATATGCAAGTGCTTCGGCGTATTCGCATCCGCGGCGAACGTGGCGTGTGTGTTCAAGGGCGTCGCATAATGCCTCGCGTACACGTGAAAGTCTCGCAACCGCGAGGCGGTTGCGCGGAGTTCTCCACACGCGAGAATCTCCAATGCAAGTATTTCGTATTCCGAGCACGTACACGCAATGTCAATTTAACGGCGAATACTTGGACAATTTCCTTGAGAGACTTGGGGGTTTTCCACGAGGAAAATTTCGATATTCGATATTCAACATATAATATTATTGCCAAATAAAGCTTTATGAAAATAATTAACCCTTGGCGCTCGTAGGATGTATATAACACTCCAGAGATGTTATATCTATTTCTGCATCAAACATTTTTCAATTTTAATGATGTTTCTTTTCAACAGCTTTCAAAAGCCAGTTGTAATAGACTATCTAAAATTCAACTATTCTATTTATAAATATACATTTTTACAGAATTGATTTAAAAAATTTCTTTTTTTATGATCTTTTATGAATAATTAACATGAGGTGTTTCCTATACTCCACTCAACTTCTCATGTCTCACATTTTGACGCGTACAACGAATGATTAAGAAAGTAACACGCTTGCACGCTAGAATTTCACGCAATAATCAACGTCTCTCAGATATGCAAAATATGATTCTTGTAAAGTTTCGCTGGCTTAGTTATCCGCGAGTAACTAACGGTAGATTTCTCAGTAAAGGAGAAATCCCTTCCGCACTCTTCTTTCCGTCATTTTGCTTAATTGCAAACCTTTCATAAATTATGCAAATTTCGGAGGAACACGAATTTAATAATGACGCCATCAATTACCGCGAAAAGGTGGAATTCAGCTCGATTCTCTTGACGAGCAACAAAAGCTCTCAGGGCGAGACTTCAAACTTTGAACTTTGTTAACATTATATCATAAATGCGATACGCCGCGAAGCGTAGATCCTGTCTCACCAGCGGTGCTTCTTCCTAATAACATAAAATGCTCGTTTTGATTAGTAAACGAGCTTTTCTGATAACTTGGGTTATTCAATCTACCAGCTGCGCGCTGAGAAAGGAATATAATGCGGAATAACGCAACATAATGTTAGAGTGCGGATCAAATACTTCTTGGCACTCCATTTTCTTTTCTCTCTTGCGGAGGTTGCCGAGCTATCAGTTAATAATATAGCGCTGCACATAATCTGACCCGAGTAGTAAGAAAGTAATACTTTGCTGACCGAGAAATTATACGTTTCTGGATCGTCGGGTTAAACAAATCAAGTATGTGATTTCTCTCTCGAGATTTGTACAGTTTCTAGATAATTAATGAATTTAGAAATCTTCTATCTTCTTTTATGGCGTAATATACGTTTCAAATAAACAATTCCTATATAAAAAAATATGTTAAATAATAATATTAAACATTTTTTCACGTATCACGTTATGTCGTTAATGTTATCAATTTCGGATAAAAATAAAATTAATTACAAGCCCGATACATGTCTACAATTTTTTTCATATTTAAATTGCTCATTACGCTTAAAGCGTTATCACATTCATGCTGATCTCTATATAAATTTTGCTCCGGAGTCAATGGTGAGACTCATAGGCCCCGAGCCTTTTCATTCTCGTAAGGTTCACCGTACGCCTCCAACCCTAATTACGTCAGGCATGCCAGGCATCGTTTATACATGCCCCCTATGCGGATATTTGATTCTAAAGTTACAATTAGTCGCTATCGCTACCCGCGGCCGCTATTAATCACGCCCGAGCCATTCTCCCGAACAAACGGTTTCGCCGTGCTTCAATCGCGTGGGCGCGAGCGCGATCGCGATGAACGGAGTTACGCGGAAGAAGAAGTGGCGAACGCGGTAGTGCATCGCGACCAAAGAAAGCCACGTTAAGTCGCCGGCCGGCGTATACTGCGATCAGCCATGCAACGCGACTCGCCCGGCGAACGGAGCCACGCCGGATGCGATCCTCACGCCGGATTCCAAGGCGATGCAGCGCGAGGCGTCGGCATCGGTTAATCATACTTAGATTCAGCTGTTGAAGCTCATGAAGCAACGGCGAGTTTCGATCTCGCCTTCTCTCTCTTCCTCTTTCTCGGGCGCGATGCGCGCACCGTCCATTGCCACCGGCAATTCTTTCACGGTCTACACGGTAGGCTGGTCAAGCCGGCTGTTGAGACTTCCGCTCTGCGCCTCGGTCACTCGGTCACGCCGCCGAGTTGACATGACGCATGCAACCGAAAGTCTCTTCTTTAATGCATTTGCGCTGTACTTGGAACGAGAACATGGGAACGTTGGCGAATGTTGCGATTCTTTGAATGAATTTGAGGTCGACTTTTTTTTTCGGTGAAGACATTGAGTTAAAAATGTCTTCGATATAACGACAATAAAGGATTGTCGAAAAATTCAGAAAGTTTAATTGGTTATTTAAAATGGCAATGAGAATCAAATCAGCGGTTTTTGGTGCGAATAATTTAATTTTGTGCAATGATTACATTCTTCGTACTGATTGTGAGAGAAATGTTTTGTATTATGAACCAAAAGTTTTGTTGATATATGCTCAAGAAATTTATTTAGTTACTGTAAACAAATATGTTATTTGCTTATATCTTGTTAAGTCGTTTTGGTTTAGAGAACAAAACAGAATTGTTTAGAAAACAAAACTGTTTTGTTCTCTAAACCAAAACGAACTACATTCTTCGAACGTGTTCGAAGCTTCGGCTCTTGTTCGAGCCATCTTTAGCGCAATTATAATATATTACAAAGTTGATATAAAGTTGATTAATCTGGGGTAATAAACTAACTGATGTTCGTCAGTAAGCTCAGAGAAACAATTGTAATAAGATGTTATATAAGAATGTTAATCATTTACTTCTATCAAACTGATCTTTGATATAGTGTTAAAAGATAATTAAAAGGTACCGTTTTTTATATCGGAATTTTAGTAAAATTAAGACATAGAATGAGTGTTTTGAATTAATTGTTACTATCAATATAGGATATTATCATAGATAATTGTTATACCGATAGAGTGTTACGCGATTGAGAAAGTCATTCATTATGAAGTTATTTCAGTATAATAGCAAATCTTAATAAATAAACGTGTAAAAATTGTAGTTTTCTCAATGTATAATCTGTACATTACGTATATGTCTGTATCATAATCAGGACGAATCTATCACGCGGCCGATATTAATTACCTGCATCTATCTTTACCGCTACTATTATGGAATTTTTGCGTTCGACGAAATGCAGATGAACTTTCCCCCCTAGAAGTATTATTAATAACACCCTTCCGATCTTCCGGATGGATGATGAGTACCGACAGAACGCAAAATTGCTTTCTCCTCGTTTCATTGATAAATGATGTCGACAGACACTAATTGAGAGTTGATCCGCATCTTTTGCTCTCTTCGCCGGTGGGAATCCCATAAATCACTGGCGCTGATTTAATTACGATCCACGAGCCATGCTATAATTACAGAAAAGCTTTACAATGATCGTAGATCATCGATCGATATCTGCACCTGTTTCATCTCCGCTTGTAACGCTTCCCCGTTATTCCCGTTGTTCATTGTATTAATTATATCTATCGCGCAACACACAAAAACATTTTATAGGTCCTTAATACAATGATTGATCTACTTTGTCCAATATTAAATTACAAAATCATTTGTCATGATTGCCCAATAATTTGACTTTCAGTTCTCTGTATTTCAAAGCGGAATTTCGGTCTTGTTGAGACTAATGATATTTAGGAGATCTATTCCAGATTTAAAATAAATCCATCACTATCCATCCGAACTTCTGTTCAAGCGTTCACTGAAAAAAAAATTCTGTTTAGTAAAATTATATTAATTAATTAGTTTAGTAAAATTATATTAATTTATTATAATAGAACTTAATAATATTTTATAAAGTATTGAGTTCTAGTTATAATAATTAGAATTTCTATTATAATAACCAGAATATTTGATCAATCCTTCAAGATTTTCTGATTCGTCCCTTTTTAACCAGAATTCTTTTTCAGTGTTCCTACTCGCGACCCCGTGGGATATCGATAGGATTCTAGTGTCACGAGTGAAAGGTGCACTGGATTTTTTCACCTTTCGATTTTTCGAAACGATCAAGTTAACCGCGAAGGAACGAACGAGGCAAAATACGCGGCGGCGGCGGCGGCGACGGCTCTGTATCGTAATATCTATTTAACAGAGTTAAATCGACCACAATTAGAATTTGCGGAAATGTTGGTGGAGCGAGGTCGAAAGCGATCGGTAGCGCGCGAGATTTCGCTTTCAAATTCGCGCGAGTACCCGCGGCTATCCCTCTCTGTCCTCCTTTTTTCTCAATTTTTTTTACGCAAGCCTGTTTTCGCAAACGTTTACAGCACACGAGTGTTACCCCGAGGCTCGGACTTAAGAGAAGCCGGGTATCGAGCGAGCGGAACTTTATAAATTGTAGGCGGTGGCTGGGCGATCTTATCCGCATCTCGATCGCGGCTGCCGATTCCCCGGTTGGCGGCGAGACAGCTCTTAAAGCCTGTGCAGCCGCACATTATAAAATGAGATATAAAGGAAAAAATTTGCCGCTGTCTCTTCCACCGCCGGCCGCTCATCTCCGCGATCGTGCTCGAATCGAGGAATTAATAGAGCAATCAACGAGACGTCTCAGAAGCGAGACATACTTATCTATGGGCGAAAGATGTTACAGTGGCTTATTTGGATTAAGATCCTTACACTGAAAACAAATTCTGGTTAAAAATAGACGAATCAGAAAATCTTATAGGATTGATCAAATATTCTGGTTATTATAATAGCACTCAATACTTTATAACTTATAATAACCAGAATTCCTATTATAACAACCAGAATATTTCAATCCTATCAGATTTTCCTGATTCGTCCGTTTTTAATCAGAATTTTTTTCCAGTGTAGTACACTCGATACTCGTATTTAGAGACAAAGAAACTTTTACCCCCGTAGATGTAATTCTCTCCTTTCTCATTATATTCCCGAATAAACGTATGATGAATCACGAGTATCCTAAGAGCGGCGCGGCATCTTTCTTAATTAATTGCATTACGGCACGCGTAAGTCGGCTATTATCTCATCGCGGACCGTGGAGAAGTGGAGAGCTCAGAAACGCAAGATAGAAAATAAGGAGGGGAAATCCTCGCTCGCGCAACGCGATGCGGCGCGGCGCGCCTTCAACGAGCATAGTTTATTAACTTGGCCACTTTTAATAGCGGCACAAAGCGATGCATCTCGGCGAGCGGGCACGCACGCTTAGAGGTACGACATTCGTGCGCAATAATCCACGTCGGACGGCATGGCGAGGTGCACACGCTCCTCTATCTCTCTCCGCCGGAGGGAGAGACATCGCTTTAATTCAGAAATACCGCACCCTCTCTCCCTTCCCTCTCTTCCCCCGAAACCGGCTTATACACCGCATTCCCGGTGATCGTTCTTTATAACTGAGGATTAACAATGAAAAATGTTTCGCTCGTATCCGTATGAGAGCAAAAACAACGCATTTCATTTTCGTTTCTTTCGTTTTCACGTCGTTTTCATTTCCGTGAATCGCCACGAGAAACCGGTTAAAATCTATTTTTGCGCGTACATCGTTGCAAGGGAAACTGTGAAGACGACGTGAGATATTTTTATCTATATCATAATAAACAAAATATACAAAAATGTGTGAGTGTGAATGACGTTCGCAAGAAATGAATGTCAATAATCAAATATACTTCTAAGCACAATGCAAATTAAAATANAAATAAATAAAATAGGAATTTAAAAAATAATAATCAAAAATAGATATAAACACTAAAATACTAATATTTCAATAGAATTGAAGTGATTTTACTTAAAGAAAGATTATCGTATTATTCTACAAAATCAATGAATAAAACTGTTTTAGTGACGGGAAATTGAATTACAATTAAGATTTAAAAGTAGAATAAGGAGAATTATATATATATATTTTAATCGGTGAGAAATCTTAATTTCTCGCTATTCTTATTGCTTGACTTTTGATCTTTGCCTGAGTATATGCATTCGGAACGGAAAGAGGGTAACAACTCGGAGGGTCGGTTGACTATGTCGAACACATACGTGTATCCTCGCCACGGTAAAAAGACTTATGCATTCTGCATACCTGGTTAGACAAATACGTTAAACATCACGGCTATTATCTATAAAATCGAAATATGGCAATGGTGCCGTTTACGTTATCGAGCTTTGTACAGTCACCGCGCCGGCAGTATAATGACTGCCTCATAAAACGAATCACGCATTGCATTTTCATTATCTCTACATCGCATAATTTCGCCATTGAATAATTTGACACCGGTTCGCATCGACCATCGCGTCGCTTCGTGAATCTGTTAAAAGATTATGTGCGGGACAATCTTGATAAGATTCATTGATTTCCATGGAAATATCGTTTGCGAAATTGCAAGAATTCTGAGATAATAAAGAGAGGAAAAAAGACTACGTTTATCATGTTATATTAATCTTCTTTAATTACATGAGTATGGAATTTGTGAAATTTCTGCCATTTTCGTAATTTAAAAAAAATTATATTTTTTTCTTCTTAGAAAAATTAATGCATAAAACATTTATGCATAATTAATGCTGAAAAATGTAAGAGAACATAGCAGAGCAAGTGCGTGTACAAAATGCAATCATCTTTTTTTTCTTTTTATTAAAATCTAAAAGTAAGAATTGTTATCTTTATGTCCATTATAATATATAATTCAAATCAAATTTATCGATGATGATTTGACATTACATACTTTAGTTCATTCCACTTTTATTAATTACGTTAAAATGTTACATCGATTAACGTTAGAAGTTGGAGTTCTTATTGTACTTCGTCTACATATGTAGTGTCAAAATACCTCAGAAGCAACATCGGTGTTTCACAATGTCCTACCATGAGTACTGATTTACTTCCGACTTAGATAGCACGGGACTGAGACACGACTGTACTTTCGCGATTAATAAGGCAGATAGCGAAAAGTGAAGTAATTCAGCCGTTGTGGAAATACGTGACGGGTAAGCGTCAGCATGTAAGTTCCTGAATACTACTGACTTGGGTAACACATTTCCGGGAACATTATTATCTAAGATCAATGTTACGTTTATTTATTTGACTGGCGCTTTTTACGCTATTTAGCGTTAGGTCTAAGGTCGCAACGGTATGTTATAATTAATCGCTTTGGAATTTCGATATAATCTTTAAATACATACTAATCAGCGATAGTGTACGATTAAAGTTACGATATCGTTAGGTAATTTAAAATACACTTAACGAATACAGAATTAAACGCAGATATTATCGAATCCATGTATAAATTTATAATTTAAGTCTTAAATTATCATGTTAAATGAAAGTAAATAATAAATTGTGTATTTAATTTAAACATTTGCACAATATTGCACATATCACAATCACGTTATTGTATTTAAATGAAAACTCTGTTTTAGCGATTATCATCAGAGAAACCGAGGCAAAACCTTATAGAGCGGAAATCGTAATTAATGTGCTGCATAATCGAAATTAATGTCATGTCAGATATGGTAATAGCACGATCTTGATACAATCGGATCCGATACGACCAAGTAGCTTAGATAGAAAAGTAAATGTTAATGCATATAATTCAGGTAAAAGTTTAAGACTTCACAGAAACTTTCTTCTCGCGTGACCCGGCTTACTTCGAAGCGATCGCGCTCACCTTCTTAGACCTTACGACACCGTAAGAACAAAGTCTATCGAATACATGTTCCACATCTGATTCCCCGAAAGAAAGTGACCTGACCCTCGTATCTTTTTCGCGAGTCTGCATGCGAAATCTAACATGCTACTACTATTTTTTTACAAATAATTTCTAATGATTCTCTATTTGTAATTGAAATTATCAGTAATTATGCATTGAAAAAAATTCTTGTTAAAAACAAACGAATCAGAAAATCTTGTAGGATTGATCAATTATTCTGGTTATTATAACTCAATACTTTATAACTTATAACAATCAGAATATTTGATCAATCCTACAAGATTTTCTGATCCGTTTATAATCAGATTTTTTTTTAGTGTAGTCAGTTTATTCGTAGATTTAACAAAATCAATTACGATCTCGAAATTTAATTATCTATAATGTAATATCGTAAATCGTTTTGATAGATAATTTCAATCAGACAAGATCTAGATAAATTCGGAAGTCGCAGCTCATAATTGATAAGTTACCACGGTCCAGTCGCTCTGTAATGTACGTATCAATAAATCAAAAGAAAGTGAATCGCGTCCGGTTATTTCGTCTCGTTCATCAATGCGTTACGGTTTCCGCCGCGACGTTAATTATGTAATTCGCGAGAATTACGATAGTCCAGTGAAGTCTCCGTGTTTTAACACGGTCTACCGTTCTCACAGACGAACTCTGTGAAAAGGCCGCGCATCGTAAGAAGAAGCGCATCCCCCCGTAAACGAAGATCGAAGCGCGAAATTATCGGAAGAAAATTTTCATCGTAAACCTCTGCTGTAAACTGCAAACTCGGATGGAACGCACTTGCGATCCCACTTATCCCGGTATGGTGAATGGAGTTGCTGCTCGTTACATCAATTACGGCATCTTCTTTTACTCTCGAGAATATTGCGCGCGCGCGAGCGTCCTCGAAAAGTCGCTTCGTTATTACATCCCGTTTGTAACACGTCTCAAAAGGAAACTTAGTTACCGCGAGCGAAAAAGTTTCGGTTTTCCACGACGTATATATTTATGTAGTAGTATGTCAGCTAGAACTTTCTTTCGGCCACGGAAATTCGTAATAGCTTTTCTTGCTTCACTGACGTTCTAACATTTAGGTACACCGAATGAATATGAAACTCGTTCGTTTCAACTGAGAGATTTCACAGCGACTTCAAAACAAACTTTTCCTCGTGATAATATTTAATTAATTTTACATTATTTTAATTGCAATTTTCTCCGGATATATGTTCTTGTAAACTTGTTTACTAGGTTTTTTCTAAGAGAATCGTAACTCCAGGGCCACTCGAGATAACAGACTACAAGAGTCTATAGCGTGAGATTAAAATATGTGAATGCATGACTGCTGCATGTACGGGAGATTTTTGCACACGCGAGACAGTTGCACGAACGACGCTCCAAGCGATAGTCTAATTTGAGTGCGAAGTGACTACACGATCTGACGAGGTCCGCACGCGAGATCCTTCGCCCGTACGCGGAACCGCGGGAGCTCGGTTTAATCTTTTCTATCTCGATTTTCGACTTTTTGTCCATTACATTCATTCGAAATCATAGACACGTACGTTACCTGCTTCGCGCGCGTGAGCGCGCAATATCTTTCTCATGTCACGTTGGGAAACGTGTAACGACTGACTTAACACAAAAGAATTAAAAGAGCCCGTAAAATGGAGACTGTTAGCATTATTCAGCTTATATATCCTGTAATATCCTGTAAATACACATAGAATAATTCATAATTGAATGGAGTAGAAGATACAGTTAATCTCAAAGATCGAGGCATTATTATGCAATTGTTTTCCCAATTCCCGTAATAAACCGGGATTTTTTTTACGTACGTTCCCGCGCGGATCTTTAGCGCGAATCGTGTTTTTTTTTCGCAACGTTATTGTAGGTTTATGAAAGAAGGCGGGATTGTCCTTCGCGCGTGTTCTTAATTTTCCTTTTAATTAGAAGATATAAATAAAAAATGAGCTCTCGCTATCTTCCTTCGTTCCACCCATAGACACACGCGAGTCCCCTGCTCTTACAAATAATCCTACCTTTGTGTGACTCGGCGATTTTAATGAAACTCAGTATATTTGTAGATTAGCCAAAAATAATAGATACATTTTTTTATATCGGCAATGGTGCAACTTTAAAGATGAAAACTACTCCTTATATATTTATATAAACACTATGTTCATAAGCACGATTAATTGATTTATTGCATTTAATCTCACGGTATTGAAAATGAGTTTTGAAAATAATTGAAACGCGTTTTCGTCGCTGAAAGCAAATTTAATGTAAAAATTATACCATTCAAAATGGCGGATTCAATATGGTATCATCATATTGTATAAATTACAACAATCTTATCTCACTGCTTACCGAACCCAGGAATAACCGATGAGAAGGTGACGAGAGTCTATTCTCAATTCATTTTTTGTATTTTTTGTTTTATTATTTTTTTACTCTTTTACTTTTATTTAATTTTTAATTGATTTTTTTTATTTCTTTATTTTTATGAATATAAGGAATAATTTTTACCCTTAAAATTGCACCAGTCAGATATAAAAAAAGTATGTCTATTATTTCCGGATAATCTACAAATATACTGATTGTGAGTTTCATTAAAATCGCCGAGTCACACAAAGATAAGGTTTTTTTCTCAAACGCTTTTCACATTATCGTTTATGAAAATGTGTGTGAATGTCGGCAGTTTGCGCTCGGGACCGTGGGTCGCTGCGCCCAAATAACTGTGTGAATCGGTCATCCCTGCGGGAGCATGCATGTTGGGTGAGAGGCAGAGTCCTATCCTGAATGCGGGATGAGACTGAAGAGCGTGGCTATATGTGGTGCGAGATCATGTGAAGTCGATAACATTGTTTCTCCTTCGTTCGGCATTTTATTCACGCTGGCACACGGCCTTATTACACGTACGGTGCATCGACGGGCGCATTAACATAAGACCTCACAGAGCCGCCCGCGCGCTATCGATCCCGCTGGCTCTCGCAGATTCTTCCGGCGTCTCCGCATGTGAGAGACGATATGCCCCCGTTAAGCTTCTGTCCGTATCCTATGCACCAGCCCGTTAAATTCTCAACCGTATCCTTTCCGCATCGATAATCGCCCAGAAACCGTTCCGGAATATCGGACATTAGCATATTGCATGCCGATCATCCGGAAAGTTTCGGTGAATGTCCTTTGCTTATCGAAATGGTAAAACGCGTATAAGATAAGATGATAATTTTTCAAGTATATTTTAATTAGAACATAGTTCCGAAAGATCCACATGAGCTACCAAGTTGATTTTTTAATAACATACTGTATTAAGTGTAGGAATGCTAAATCACGATTTTAATAAAATTTTACTGTCACGTAGTACTTATTAAATGTAATCGTAATTAAATGTAATATCACAAAAATGAATATATAAAACTAATATGTTATATAATACATGCGTGTTTTTAAATAAATCATTTGTCATCATTTTTGCGTTGAAACGAGTTACATAATCCGCGATGAGGTAGCATATACCGCGAAAAATGTTTCGTGCTTTACGATGTTTTAATAAAGAAACTGTTTAAAGCTTAGGGATCAAAGAATGGCAGTTAAAAGCATGCCTTATGAATATGATGATCTCTCTAATGGATAGATCTCAAACTGATCTAGCCAACTGATTGCACGCGAGTCTCTCTTCATGATCTAGCAATTTACAATCTGCCCAATTATATGCGCATTCTAATTAAAATATTAATAATATTATAGTTAATTTTTATCACGATGTAAATAACGATGTTTTCTTTTNTTTTCAGGCAAGAACAATGACCCGCTGGTTTTGGTGTTTACTGTGCGTGATTTTACATCTTCGAGAAGCCCATTCTAAAGTCGGTAAGTAATCATTGCAATTAATTATTTTTTTTGTATTATGCTGAAAATAAAATCCTTGAATAGTCTTTGCAATTCAGAACTATTTTTCACAAATAAAAGAAAATCAAGTATTTCATATTTATCTAATCGACTGATCTAACATGAATCAAAGAATATTTTTATATTATTTAATTTTATTACAAACAACTTTATTATTTAAAGAATTTTATTATTTAAAGAATTTTTCCTTGGAGAAATTGATGGAAATTTTAAAAATATACACTGAAAAAATCTAATTAAAAACGGAAGAATCAGAAAAATCTTTTAGGATTGATCAAATATTCTGATTACTATAAGTTATAAAATATTGAGTTCTATTATAATAACCAGAATTTCTAGTATAATAACCAGAACATTTCATCAATCCTACAAGATTTTCTGATTCGTCCGTTTTTAACCAAAATTTTTTTTTCAGTGCAGTTTGTCGATTATAATCAGATTTAAATATTTGAAGAATTGTTTGATAAAGGCTATCTCAAAATATCTAGTCGATGGATTTGCGGTCCAACGTAGAACCGCAAAGGGTTAATGACATAACTGAAAATTGTTTCTAAAAATTCGACAAAGACGTCGAAGAAACGTTCCCTCAGCCAGCGAGAGACCGAGCGAAATAAGATGAAGTAACGACTCGCACATAAAAGTCAATCACGGTCGGACCCGCGTGGCTTCCCATACGCGTAAATCTATCTCAGCTGATTGCCAATTACTTATGTCACGGTTGATGGTGCAAGCTCTGTTTTATCGTTGTCGCCGGCCGCATAAACGCGCGTGCGGATCGACGGCACGTGCGGAGGTGTGAGCCTTTACCCCGATGACTTTTACTGTTGCACACCGCGGAGAGCGATCTACATCCTGTATATCGATACCGCGAACCCGCATTATTCCTGCTTCTCAACCGCATCTGATTTACCGCCATTACGTAATTAGCTTTAATCATCCGCGCGTCTCGCGAGTGTGCAACTCTCGTTTCTCGCGGGCCTTTCTTCCTTCTTTACTTTACGATCGTCGAAGGATAGAAGAATATTAGATGCAAGTTTTACGGGTGATTCGCGAGAAATCGATAAACTCGGCGCGAGTCGTGGCGGGCGCAACAAACGGCCGCGTACGTAGATAGAGAGGGAATGGCGTGTAGACGGTTTAGTCGGGATAAAACGTGCATTCCGGCGTGATAATTCGCGTTGTCTGTAGAGAGGGAGAGAGATATAGGCGCGGTTCTCGCGTCTGTTTTCGAGCGAGATGGTTTAACGCGAGATGAAGAAACGTGATTCATCGCGAGCCGAAGGTGGTATTTTGCGCGCGTTTGGCAACGTGAAAAACATACCTACTAATTAGCGAGCGCGACTGCTTCCTGCATTGTCCCGCACGTATTCGAATAATAGATCCATTTTCTTTAGAGAACGGTAAGCCACTGCTTCTTACGTCATCCGTACGGTGATTATATTTCTCTCTTTGAGAAAAATAAAGAATACCGTCACCTACCCTTCTTCCATAAACAAGTGTAAAGTAAATTTATTTATTATCATTAATATTTTTTTCCTAAATATATGTATATTTATATGAAGAAAAGAATTTTGTTGTTAAATTAAAACAATTATATATGTATATAAAGAAAGAAACACATCTTTACTGAGAGAAAAATATAGTTATTTTTGGACCCAACCATAATTTTATAGTATTTCTAACAATAAATATGATTAACTTAACTATATGCATTATGTTAATCATAATTATCATTAGAAATACTATAAAATTGTGGTTGGGTTGAAAAGTTACTACACTTTTCTTTCAGTGTTTATTTAAACATTACACAAAATATACAAAGGTGATAAAGATTGAAATATAGGATTTTTCAGAAATAAAGGGAAAAAAATGAGTTTTCAAGAAAAAAATTAATCTAAATGACACAGATCTAAAATAAAAGACTGTCCTCTCTAATATAGGACGAATGGTCACCGTGTAAAATGAAACGCTCACGGTATCCGCGTCTTAAATATCATTTTATTCCACATGTTACATTTTACCGTTTTTATATTAATGCGAACCAGCTGGTTAGTTCCATTTTAGTTTACACGCTACAGATCATTCCACTTTACGTAAGGCGATACACACATACGCGTACACACATACGCCGCGGCCTCGTGGAAATTCAGATGGCGCGAAACTTTTTCCGATACGTGCGCACACAGCGGGGTACAATTTTCCCTGTAATGGATTCGGCGTTGAAAAAGGAAGAAAAAGTTTCCCGACCGGGGCACCGCATGTGACTTTCAGTATCGATTCCCACGACACCGAACTTGATCGGTGTATATACACGGATCGTTTTATAGCCAGCTATCGTTAATGGCACGCCGCGAGATTCCAAGATATTCTTATTTCAACGCTTATTACGTGATTTAAGAGACTACTCGCAGAAGTTTTTGACTAAACAATGCATTAAATTTAGCTTGAGAGCCAATAAAAATCTACGTGTAAGGAAAACGCCGCTGACAAATTACGCGAGATCATGAACTGCGGCGAAGGCATTTTCTTTTTCTCATGTGATTGTCTGTTAGTGAATGGTCCACTTAGGATTATCTTTGTAGAGAACAGCTAGGATACGTTGCTCGCTCGCGGATGGGAAATATATAGGTCGCGATCGACACGATGTCTTTAGTTCTCCTGCAGTAAGTATGCACTTTCTAATGCCGCGATCACTTTCTATGCGGGAAGAAATGATCGGGGTTCGCCGGTAGTGGCCCGCTGTCATGAAAGATTTACGCGGGAGGCGGGAGGAAGGGAGAAACTTTACGAGAGCGCGGCAGGGAATGTTGCGCGTGACTAGTCGGACGATGACGAATGTTCCTGTGTACGATTTCGCAATGTGACGATTTGCGCGAACATGCGATATTGAGCAAAGAGATTGTGTGAACTATTATGAATTCAAACTTTGGATTTCGGTTGTTTAAATCCATTAATTAATTGTAATTGCTATCTCTTAATTAATTTTAGTTATTATAAATGCTATGTAAATAATTAAATAAAGATCAAAAAGCTGATATGAATACTAAATATTTAAATGTAATTGATATAAAAATTATATGAATTTTGAGATCATCTATGTTAAAAGGACCCTGCCAAATCTTTACAGAAATTGGGTTTCGATCAAAATAGTTAATAATTTAGTATGTGATAATTCTCGACGTCCTGAACAAAAATCTCAACAGGCACCAAGTCCAAAAGTAGCTCTGTTTTTGCTCATATTTCCAACTTTCACCAAGTCATAGATCAAAATAAAGCTTTTGAGACTTTTGAGCCATTGAGACTTTTGTTCAGGACGTCGAGAACCACCACGTACTAAATTTTCCGAACCCAATTTCCATAAGGATTTGGCGGGGTCCTTTGGCGTACTTCTACAATAAAATGTAATATTTTGTGTTGTTTTATTTTATTTTAAATAATATAAAATTAAGCTGTAACATAAATAGATGTGCAATACAAAATTAAATTAAAATTATCTTATTAGAATTAATGGAATTGATAATATCATGACTATTAATTAATAATTATAATACTTATATTATTATAAATTAATTAATTTAAATCTACTCTATATAATTGTAAAATATTATTTTCTTTCTTTCTTTTATTTATATTGAAGAAATTCGAATAAAATCATTTTGATTAAGAACTTTTTTATTTGTTAAATATCGATATTATTATAAATCAATTTAATTATATGATATACTATTCCAGTTTTAGCTTTTGACTGCGTTTTTAAGTCCATTAATGACACATAGCTTCACTAAGAAAATAAAAATGTGCATAAATTTACATAATAAAAGATTGAATAAAAGATTGAATTGAAAGAAAAAAGATTGACTAAAAGAGAGAATAAAAGACACAATAATATACAAAGATCCATCCCGACCGTTTTGCTTTCATCCTATTTATTTAGTTTAACATTTATAATAAATTATATGTATTATTTTTAAGTTAAATTATCTTTCGATTTATTTTAAATAATTTCGCATTCAATCTTTCGCTATATCTTAATCACAAGGACCGATCCACGGTATTAGGGATTTCTTTACCCAACCAAACAGAACCAATGTACACACCGCTCATGAAAAGACATCATAGCATCTTTACGAGATGTTGACCCATATTCAGGGGCTTTGCAAAGTGTGTTTGACTCGCAATATGTATGTATATTTCCGTGCGCATACTGTGAGACAAAAGATAAGCTATTTCTTGTGTTTAACTTTACTCTCCTTCTCTCTTTCTGTCTATCTTTTGATCTTGCTTGGTCTCATCTACTACTACCATTATTATAAAAAATCCTAGGACATATAGGATCCTATTTTAATTTACTCTCAAAAACTTTTTTATTTCTGATTGTAGAAAAAAATAATTTAGACAAATAATGTTATATTATAAGGAGGACAAATAATGTTAAAATTAATTTTCAAAAAATAGATTTTTCATGGTCACATAAAATTATTGCCATTTTTTAAAACAAAATAAAATTATATTATATAAATATAAATATTATATAAATATTATATAAATATATTTAATTATATAATTGTATATAATTATATAATTTTTTTTCATAATATGATTCCTCTAATTATCCTGTACGTAAGTCTATATAAAATTGTCGAAAAATCAATAGTTTACAAGATATTTTATATTTTATTCTGGCATCTTACATTTTACATAAAGAAAGTATAATAGCAATAGTAAGATGTGCGAGGACTATTTTTCAGTCCCTAATGTCACCTAGATCTATAAAGCTCCTCTGTGACTTCTCGCTAAAAATTGTATGTGGAATAGGAGCCGGGATTTAAACTTGAGACCTCTTCCATTACTAATCACTTATGTTAGCACGGAGCCACATGTCATCTCGACATAAAGTATAAAATATCTGGTAATTCCTATTCATGTTTCACAACTGTATTTCAATATTTTTATACACAGAATAATGAAATGAATCAACTGGTGTAAAAAAATGATTGTTTTTAAAAAAAGATACATATTTGTAAATTGCAAATTGTATAATTTTTTGAAAAGCAACAAAATAAATATCAAATAAAATTATTTATTTCAATGATATTCTTATATTTTTTAATTTTCTTTTAAATTAAAAACAATTCTATTAAAAAATTATATGTATCAATGTAGAACACGGTAATAAATAGTTAATTTTGTTTGACAAATTGATGAACTCTACAAGCTCTGTATGTGCGAATATGTATTTTTTAGAATTGAACAAAACAAATCAATAAATAATAAGAGATGATTTCAAGATTAATTGTCAAAATGAATTTTAATCTATTTGATAATCAAGAGGAGGGATTGTTTAGGTTTTATATAGCTTATATTTTTCACAAACTCTTAAAAAATAATTATGCAAAATTTAGTCCAAGCGATCAAAAAATTTCAAAGTGTATATGGGACAGATAGACAAATATTTAATT
>JAJVSH010000022.1:1254674-1267036 GCA_021460005.1 Tetramorium alpestre | reverse complement strand
AGTATGTTATTAAAAAATAATATTTTGGTTTATTTAAAAGATAAATTTACATTAAATATTTTTTCTTTCTTTTATTTCAAATAAATCTCAACGAATAACTCTCACTCTCTGGGTTTTGTTGTGTAGTTTGTTAATAACATTTTAAATTAGTTTTTCGCTCGAACCCATTGAAAGCTTAATGGAGATATTATTATTAAATTCTAACAAACATACTGCATTTTGATTCGAAAAGCATTTTGAATAGGTTGGTTTCATTGTTTTGATTCATTTAGTATCGTATAATTTAATTTTTCTTTCAGAATAAAAAAAACTTGAAAATAGCAATAATAATAAATTCATCATTTTTTTCAATTAATTCGTAAAAGTTTCTCAAATGAAGATTAAGTCTGTAAGAGTTCGTTTTAATTAAAATAACTAATAATCTATTTAATTTAACAACCAACTTAATTATAACCATTTAAAATTTTCATTAAAATCATTTTCCTTGAAAAAAAAAAGACAGACTATATTACTGTTCGTTTAAATCGAAGAGTTCTGACAAAGATAACAGCAATGACATAAAATGAATAGCATCGAGTTGCAATGCGCATACATAAGACATAATGAGAACTACTTTATTTTCAACTCTTGTAATTCAACTCGTAAAGAAATTTTTGTAATGTTGCAATATAGTTCTTTCGTTTAACTTAACTGCCGTGACAAGAATATTAAGCCAGCAAAGAGCGGGAGGTGCATTTAAAACGTGGAACTATCATGTTACGCTGCAAATCATTTTGCAATGTAACGAACCCGCGTATGCATCAGTAATGGCATCGTGTCAGTAATTAGGCTCTCGTGTTCGTTAACGTGCAATCCGATTAATTCATCCGGTCTGCAAGTCCCCGCGACAAAAATCGTTGGTCGACCGGTCCCTTTCGTAACAGCTGGTGTACTCGTCGAGGCATCTTCCCTCCTGTTGCGAGCGTTTTGCGTGCGTCACGTTTCCGGTCATGTGAATTTCTCGCACCTGTCTGAGCGAGCGCGGGCGTGCTAGTGAGCTCTGAGAATTAATGATACGCGGAAATTACGCATCAGTTGCGTACTGATCTCGATAGAGTGTCATAATTGCACGCATACAGGCAGGAAGTCATCTTTATCTGCGAGTGAAGTCTATGAAGTTTTCAAGAAGTCTCAGAGAATATCTTCTTTTAGAGAATATCCTCTAGTCTAATCGATACGATGTTTAATAAAACGTATTTTTTTCTTAATAAAATATAAATATTGCCGTTTAAATTTTGCAAGTCAGAATAAATATTATTTCCAAAAGCTACAAATTGATTTTTATATATTGGGCTACCTTAAAATCCCACGAGTCGATTTGTATTACGCGATGAGTAAAGGATTAAAATTTACGACACATCGTTTTTTTTTCCTAAATTTAATTTTTTAACATTAAATGTCTTGCTAAATCAAGTGACACATTAAGATGTCATATAATTAGGATATTCTAGTATACTAAGAATACTAAACGAATAACAAGAACATCTGTTTTCTATTTACACCTGCGAGCAAAATTCTTGGGCAGTTGCTTATTGTACGAGCGGCACTCAATTGCTTCACGCCTTTTTATCGCTCAGTTTTGCCAGCACGCAAACAGAATTAGAGCACGCCACGGAAAATATTACGATATATATTAGTCCTATCGTAGAAATATAGCCGTAACGGTTCGCTTTATTGCTTGGCTGATTGCCCTTAGTAGTTGAATGAACTATAAAGGCTTCAAAGTCTGACACCGTGAAAAAAAGTTCATATATTTACTATAAAGATAATCACGCATGTAATTCTAAATAATAAATGTCATTAGAGTCATTATTATCTTTGAACTATTAAGTCGTTGTGTTATCAATCTTCATACATACATATTTTGTGTTTTATATTATATATTTTATATTATTATATATTACAATATATAAATCTCTTTTTGAGTCATCATAAAAAAAAAATAAAATCTCAATGTCACATAGATATAGTAATCAAAACCATTGATAAATAAGTAACAATAGTTAAACTTTTTATGAAAATGATAAGACTTTTATTAAAATGGAATTATTTTACACAAGATTATGATACGCGCGCGCGAGAATTATAATTTTACATAAAATGGTTAAAGATAGATACTGTTTTCTTTTGCCGAAATTAATCTAATTAATCAATCAATTAAAATTTTACAAGAAGTATAAAAATAAAATATTATTTTTCTGCTAAAATTAATCTAATTAATTAATTAAAATTTTACAAGTATAAAAAGAAGAAAGACTGACGTTTAACTCACAGTTTAATTAATTCTGTTATTCGCGTAAAATACACATTTAGTCTTAGAAATCTATTCAATTTATAGAACAAAACATTTTTTTCTGTTATTCGCGTAAAATACACATTTAGTCTTAGAAATCTATTCAATTTATAGAACAAAATATTTTTAATAATTAAATACTGCACAAATTGTTTTATAATTAAAATATCTTTTATCCATCTTTATTTAATTACAAATCATCAAAGAGAACAATAAAAATTGAGATATAATGTTGAAATGTAAACCGACATGGGTATAATTATGTTAAAAAATTCTGCTAATATAGAATTAAGTATTATGTAGTAAATAAACTAAATTTTATATTAATTTCTCTATAATCTTTGTATATTTTGTATTTCAGGTTTATGTGAGGTGGAATCAGGACAATCGAATATCATCCTTGATATCGAAGAAAGCAGAGGAAATGGTAAGTGAGATGTGTGACTTATTTAATTTCTTTATCATATATTAAATATCTTTATTAATTAAATTTATGTATATTCTTCTTTGAAAGCATTTTAAATTTAATAGCTTACAACTAAGAAACAAAAGTCATTGTGTCTCATATATATATATAATTCAATAATTCTTTTTATATCAGATTATTCCATAACGCAATGAGGCATACACGTATCTTTTTATCGTGGGAAAAATTTTGTACTGATTTCTACGCTTCTATAATATTATTCTTCTATTTGAATCATTATATTTTTCCACATCGCGAACTCTGTCTCATTTGCCACAAGTTCATTCAATTTGGTCCATATCGCATTATGTAAATGTGGTCTCGAAGGTTTCGCGTTTACATTCGCAAATAGATCGTTCCTCGAGTCAGCGGATTCAATTTTGAGATCATGTAGCAAATGTCGAACTTCAGCATCTCATTACGTGGAAATTACGTTTAGCAGATTGATTGAGTTCACCGATAACTATTGAGCGTCAATTCTCGGTACTCTCGAGGAAATCATCTTGTACGTACCGAAGATCGGAATAACTACCTCGCTCGCTTTCTCCGATTTCCGTCGTATGCATAATGCATGATGATTTTGTCGGCCGGTTTTATTTTGACAGAGAAATGGCTTTGTTATTGCACATATTCTTGTGAACGAATGGATAATAAATTCATTTCATCACGCATAATGCATTAAGTCTTGAAATGATTGTCATACTGCAAAAAGAAGACTAAAGAAAATAAAGATAAATTGAATTTAATCTTCATTCGTCGGATTTATTATATTTATATTAGTTAATTTAAACTATTCTTTGAAAGTAATTATGTTACTTTCAATCTGTTTATATGTATATAGATAAAAATAAGAAAACTCTCTGAATCCATTAGAATTAAGATTTGCGAAAAATAAATTTAATTTAAGAAAATCTCCGTGACTCGAAGTTGTAATAAAAACGCTTATTTAACGACGCTATGTTAAATTCATTTCAAGGGACGACGTGTCTGACAGTACAGTAATAGAAAGCTTAATTAGTTTTCGGTCAAAGAAGAGCAATTACAACGACAAAGAATGATGAAAATTAAAGAAAAGGAATATTTGAGAAATCGAACAGTCAATACGTTGCAATTAAATTGTATTGGCTTTCATTAATGAGATATTGCTCGAGATCAACAAGCTCACCGTGATAGCGTTCATTACGGAGACTGAAGATGAGTTGATCCTCGCTCGAGAGAGGAAGTCGTACAAATAAAATGATTTCCTCGAAATGGCTATTCATATATTATTGTTATAACACACTGGCTTATTCATAATTTCTTTTACATTTTTCTCTTATGATAAAATACGTTTTACGTAATAAATTAAAAATTTTTTAATTTCGCTCTCTTCGGTAATTTTATTTAATTAATAATTTAGAAATTATAATTTTCCATTATTATAAAGTATATTATATATTGTCCATCTGATTTCAAACAAATGATCAAGAATATATTACCATGCGGAGTTTGGTATATTTCCAGTTTATTGAAAATTCCATTTACGCTGTCCCAGATAAAAGATAAATCGATGTGCACGACGGTAATCGCTTTCGCTGGCTATTCTTTTTCAGCGATCGATCAGAAAACTGTGCCGGAAGAGCTTCCGGTGTCCGGCGATCCCTATAACGAGACTATGCTGGAGCTTATCTTCCCTGGAAGAAAGATTCCTCTTTTCAAGCTGAATGGCAAGAAATTGCAGCTTCTCCAGCCGCTGGACAGAGACGACGAAAATCTCTCGCATGTGGTTTTTCAGGTAAAATCTCTTAATCTCACAACTTACAAGAACCTGATTTATTTAATTTGTAAAAGGATTTGCTGTAATAAACTAACCGTTGTGATTTCATAAAACGTAAAAGTGGAGCAAACATTGAAAAATTATTACGCGTATTATTGTAACGGTAGCGCTACATTCTCTCTATGCATATATCTTTTTAGATTCCAATCTTCGAAGATTGAGATCACTTGTAGTCGAGATTTTATACGTGTGCGCTTTCTTGCACTTATATTTATGCACAGCAATTTATAAGCGTGTCATTATGACGTTAATCCTGACATTAATCTACTCTCTTGCGAGCGAGATTACTTTTGAATCTGCATCTTAGAAATTGAAAAACATTACATTGTGCAAATGCCAAACAAAATCTCGTTCAAATAATGATTTACGCACACGTTTTCTTTCCTACGCGTCCTCCGAGAAAGTTTACGAGCGATGCGTTTGCGAGCGACGTAACATGAACTGTGAAAAATCATTTAACTGCTTTCTATCGATAAAGATTCTATCACTTGACGACCATTGCGAAACAAATTGTCACTGAAAATCACTGACGACGAAAATCTCAATAATAAATAATGTAGTGCGAAGAGAAACTCGTCACGCGCGGAAACTTCAGCCTCCTGCGCCCGATTTGCGTTCTCCGATCGTTATCCTTTGTGACAACTCGTCGAGAGCCTTCGTTTCTCTATTCATTTCTGATCGAAATTTTCACTGTCCTCAATATCGATTAGAGAGAAGTATCAGATGAACGGAATACTCCCATTATTATGACTTTCAAACGAATATTTGCAACATAATGTATAATAAAAGTTAATGACAAAGATGAAAATAATATATAGACAGAAGTAAAAGAAAAATGTATCATCTCCTTTCAGCTCAACTATAAATATTAGAAGACAAGCGAATAATAGCTTTCACTAATCGAAGTGTCAATATTTCTTGAGTTATAGTCTTCACAGCTGCAATAAAAAAAATTCTATTGTTCGGTTCCTTTCAAGTGAATTTTTCTCTCTTATATTGACCATTAAACGTCCAAACGTCTAATTCACCTCGCGAGTATCTGGCGCTTTTAAGACGATGCCGTTGCTTTTTCTGCGCAAAAAACTTGCGCCGCTTCTCGGAAGAGGATCTCTTGTCCGCCAGTAAAATGTTTTATTATTTTCTTCGCTGTCAACGAGCTGCAAACTCACTGCGAAAGCGGAAGCTGACAGCTTGTCGAGAACACTCGAAGGAAGTTACAAAATCCACAATGATTTTCTGCATCAGTTGTTAAACCGCATAGTTAATACGTAACACAGTTTTAGTTTTGTAAAATTTGAATAAAAGTATGACTAACTTCATTCTTTAGAGAAACTAAATTAATTTTTATGAAATACTTTCTCTTATAAATATAATATCAATACATCATATATATATATATATATATATATATATATATATATATATACAAAAATATATATTTGCTTTTTTTCTTTGGTAAAAAGTATTAAGAAAGTAAATGAACGTTAAGAAAGTAAAAGAAATTAACTTTCGTAAAGAAAGTTAATTTCTTTTTAAAATAGATGTGTCTCTTTTATTAAATAAATATTCTTTTAAATATCTTTTCAAATATTTATTAGTTTATGTATTCCTTACATAAATTATACGAAATTAATTTGCTCGTTGATTATTAGCGGAGTCTTCGCTTGTGATTCGAAGACTCCGTTCTCTCCGCCGACTCGTTCGGCATCCGCGAAACTGTGCATGCACATTGTGCCTTATGACACTATCGTGCGAGGAATGTGAAAGGTCTAGAGTACCGCATCGAACACTTCAAGAGCCCATACTGATCAAACAAATGGATAAGATTTAATGAGACTGAGAAATGCAGATAGATATAGAGATAAGTTTGATCGAAACAGAAATGCAGAGCGCATTTCGATTAATTTATNGAAGCCTATGCGAATAGTAATTAAATTGATCGAAATTGACTAACCTGTGAGCGAGAACTAATTAATTATTACTTCACGCGTTTGAAGGATGCCAATCATTTCAGAAAATTTTTTTACACTCTACCGTTTTTTTTTATTAAATATAGGTATTTAATAAAGATGACTTAATTTATAATTTATTTAAAAGTTTAATATAATTATATAATAATTATATAATAATCATATTAATATTTTTTGTTTATTAATCTTTAAATCCTTTTAAATCCTTTAATATCCTTTGTTTAAACCCTTTTTATCAAATTTTCCTTTAATGACATTTAAGTGACATTTAGTGGCATTTATAGCGTTATGAGAACTCTAAAGACATAGGACATCAAATTTTCATGTTTACTTTCCAATATGAATATTCATTCGTTTTACAGTTAAGCTGCACGGTGAAGCTGACCAACAAGAAGCGGACAATTCCGGTGATCGTGAGAGTGTCCGACATCAACGATAACGCGCCGAAATTCATTAACACGCCGTATGAGACCACTGTGCCGGAGGTAAGGACTTAAACGAACCTTCTTCCCGTGAAGGAAGCATGGCTTTCATTTTCATCTCAATGGAATTTATCTATGCAATCACAAAATACCGTTCGATCATCTGCCGAGTTGCGTAATTAACTTCAATCGACAGTTCCTCTGTCGACACTGCGCTCTTCACGCTTGTAATAATACGGACGATGCTGTGAGATTAGGATGACTGGGAAATAATAGAACACCAAGCGTGAAAATGCGGGCATAACGCGGTAATTCACGGTATGCGCCATGCCGGGGTAAATTTATACCTTATAATGAGTCGCGCTACGTTATGCGGTATGCACGCGCAGCGGGAAATTTATACTTATAATGGGATGCGTGTTGTATAATTATGCGTCTAAATATGATGGACGGATAAGAGACTGCGGTTAACGCTGTGCGAAAGTTCGATAATTATATTCCGGCGGGATGGAGCGTTAATTGAGTAGAACTTTGTAGGAAATAAAGACGGACATTCGAATACTATGGGACTGCGTTGAAAAAAAAATAACAGCGTCCGCGATGAGAAGTTAGAATTGCGTTGTCGACAATCGTTTTCTCCACATGCTATCACGAATGCGGTCGTCGATTCCTCGAGTCGTAGTCGGCGCGTTGCGTCGCGACTTTCGTCGAGCCGGAGACGTTTTCCACGTGTGACGGAATTTTTATAGAAATTAAAAGTGTGTCGAATGCTAGTCATCGACGCTCTATTATTCCGCACCATCGTCGAGTCAGCGTGCGTCTTCGAAGAAAGTAGATTCGTCACGTCGCTAAGTGGACGACAACTATTCGTAACGTGGCGGGAGTATCATCGATGATCGGAGCCACGAATGCCGCGGCAATCTTTTTCTTTTTTTTTTCATTCGCGATCCTTTATGACTCGCGCATTAGTAAATTCGCATTAATAAATAATGCTGCACTGTCGAATTCATAATATTAAATTGTATTTAATTTGAGTTATTTTTAACAATTCCCAGATCGCCACTGCTTCTCAATATATCATTAATTTAATTAATGTTCATTTTTACCAATGTAGATTAACTTTAATCTTGGTTTAACTTATCTTGTATCTTTTTCCAATTTTTAGAATTAGAGAAAGATAGAAAGTAAGTCAAACCAAGATTAAAGTTAATTTACATCGGTAGAAAGAAGCATAAAACAAATAGAGTTAAACAACAACATATATGTTAACTGTTATGTTATATTAAACATGTCTTGTGTTAAAATAATAATTTCGACACACATTAGTTAAAAATAACAAAATTATTTACTTTTACTTATCTTCAAGAATTTAGATTTCAATTTGATCTGTTTAATATTTAACAGTGTGGGCATTTCACACGGCATATTGAATAAATATAAAAGGATAATGCAAGAAGAATAAATCATGCCGAGTTTTCCAAAAATTAAAATAATCTTTGTATAATTTTTTGACTCTTCATTCCGATCTTCTTTTCGTTTAGTTAAATACAATGAAAATTATTAAAATTCAAATTCCACAAAGATAATCTTGACCGGCTCCGGATTATCATCTAATTAACGGAACTTTTGCATTAGTTCTTACCGTGGAAACTGGCGAAACACATATGCTAGCGGCGAGAGCGCAACCTTTGCCCCACCTGCCGTGCATAATAGCGGAATCGCGGGAGTTCCTCGCGGGAGATCGAGATCGAGATCGACTCGCGCTTGCGCTAATTAATCCGCAGTGAGAGCAGGGCAACCGGTACTGTCGCGAGAACACGCGAGAACAAGCGGTGATAATCGCTCCCGGGATGGCAAAATGATTGCGAGCGTCGGAAACGGTCCACCTTCGCTTTCTTACCTCCGCTCGTTTAGCACTCATCAAAAAGCTCGTGGAAATTAGCCGCGTTGCTAAGTAAACGAGGGACGACGACTTCCTCGCCATCATCGCCGTGGCTAACGACCAAGATTATTATGCTTGAACTATTTCCGTGGGAACGTCATTATGCCTGGCTTATTTTTAATCCTGAGGACACGCTAATTAACTTTCCTCTCTATCTCTCGAGTTCCATATGAATGTATGCCATTCAACACTGTCGTTATTTCTACCATTACTTTTGCGGCAGTTGAAATTAAAGACGTTGTATCATTTTTTTTAGAAACGTGTATGAGAGAAACTCGCTTTTATCGTTACGTTTATTAATAATGCAGGATAAACCCGAGTATGATGGCCATAGTTTTTTAAAATGCAAAAAACATACTGTTATTTTTATTATATTTTAATAGGATTTCGTATATTATAGCAGTTTTTAGTAGACATATAAGAAATTATGCAGGCAGTCAAAAGTAAAAACATGATATAATATTCACAATATCGTTATTTCGAATAGTGTACGCACATAAACTACTGTAAATATCGTTTTATCTTTAAATATGATTAGAAAAACACTATTTAGCAATTATTAAAAAAATACAACCTATAATCATTTTTTTTTTGTATGGCCATCACATCTCGGTTTACTTTATGGAATTCATAATCATTTTATGTAGCCATGCGGGGCAAATTCTAGAAGCTTTATTTCGAAACAGACGTGTCTGTCGAGCACGGTATTTTTGAAGGCGGTTCCTGATCCCGTTAGATAAGCGACGTGCGGCGAATATCGGCGGCGGAGGAGCAACCAGGAGGAGCTGATCGCGCGTTGTGAACGAGGATATACGTTCCGGTCGCGCCGCACGGTAGTCGTCGACTTATCTTCCCGGATTAATCGGAAACGCGCACGGCTTTCGCCGGCGCAAAAAGCCGTTGAATTATTTTCGCGTAATCCCCAACGAGGTCTCGCCCTGTACCCAGTAGATCCTCTCTCGCGCGCGTCCCGCGCGAACAACCTGCCCGGCCTGTTCCAGTCTCGGCGTGTTCCCGTTCGAATTATTAATCCCGACGACTGAGCTCTCACGTCTGACCCTACCGGCCTTCAATTAACCAGCATCCCCCTGAAACCGTAAAGCGCGCCGCATAAATTTAATCCTGCTCGATTCCGCGGCGGAATATATATATATATATATCGTCCTGCGATTTCTCATCGCAGCTGGAGGCGCGGAAGGAAAGTCCCGCGATTTTCATCTCGGCACACATAGGAAAAAACACCCATAGTTGGATTAACATGACACGTTTAGTTCAACAAAATTTGATTGGACTGAACAGGATTTTTGGTTATTATAATGAAATATTCTGGTAACCAACCAGAACATTTAGTTCTAACAACGGTCGACATTATTGCTGATGCGGTTATAATATCCAAGTGTGTAATTATTATGACTACACAGCATGGTTAGATGAACGTAACATATATAATTGATAAAGAGTTGAACATAATTTCTGGTTATTATAATTAAATATTCTGGTATACAAGAACATTTGCTTCACCAGAATGCAATCATATTTATTACCTACACTAGAGTATGTGTAACCAAACTTGTCTGCTTGTCTTCACCAGAAACGCGTTACCAAACTTGTCCAGTTAATTTAATTAATAGTATGCGATCGTTCATTTTTCAGCAGACAATCTGGTTAATATATCCAGATTTCTAATTGATCCAACCAAATTTTTTTTTCCGTACATTTTCTTCTCGGCGAAAGACACGGATAAATTATTATATCGAAAATAATCACCATGTGTTCTTGTTCGCAGCTCACTCCGGTCGGCTCGACGATCTTTAAGAACGTCGACGCGATCGACGCCGATGTCGGTGTTAACGGTATCGTCGAGTACTCAATCGCACCCGGTGACGGCAGCAGAAACGGCAGCAACGAGGGTGTCGGACGCAACAGGATCACCACCGCCGACGGATACGGCTTCTTCAGCATCAACCTGCCGCACCAAGGACAGGTCACGGTCAATCGAACGCTCGACTACGAAAGGACTCAGCGCTATCTTGTCACCGTCTTGGCATCGGTGAGTTTCAACCTTGTGCTAATCACATTAATTGATCGCAGCTATTGGAATTGCGGGTGAGTTTAAGTGGATCGATGCTGTTGACGTGGGCGTTGAGATAAAAACGTTTCTACCGAGATTTAATTAATGCAATGATTCTGAGGACTCGAAGGAGAAATACCGATAGCTTCTTAAATAACAGAAAAAATAAAAAAGTAGAAAATTATAAGATTGTCTTGGAATAAAAGTTTATGTACACTGAGAATAATATCGAAGCTTATGTAAACACTGAGAATAATATCGAAGCTTATGTAAGCTTATGATAATCCAATTACATACATAGTAACAAACGGATGTATTTTTATCCGATGAAAATTTCAACGAGTAGGTATACAAAGGAGCGATTAATTTTCCGTTCAAGTTTTTATCGGTTACTGCATTTCATCGGATAAAAGTATCCATCATTGATCGGAAAACAAAATAAACAATCGGATATACTATTTAATTGGTTTATCCATTAAAATTTTTTTTTAATATAGAAAGTATTATAATTTGCTTGACATAATTATAATTTATCCTTATTAAGTAAATATCTTCTTTTTAAGAAAGCGAACAATTTTCTTTTTAATTTTATTTGGAAAATTTTCTAGTTTGTTGATCCAGTCTTTTTACGTATTATATTTTATAAATTTTTACATATCTTATAAATGTTGTTATCGTACGCGTATACCGTTGCAATACGTATCTGTCGAGTATGATAATCGAGTATAATAAACTCAACCACAATGATATGTTGCAATTGCGCTACGCGACATCGAGCTGAAACCCGTACACCAGTTAAAAATTCTTGCACGAATAACGAGGAAGTAACGGTGCACATCATTTAACGATGCGCATGCCTAAGTAAATTATTGTGTTGTCTTTTAAGATACGTAGATTAGTTTGAGAAATATTGGCACAACAGATGGGATAATAATTTTGTACGAAAAATAATAAAGAAATGCCATAAAAATAAATAATAAAGGATGATAAAACATTTAAATTAAAGATTTAAAAAGACAAACATTTTAATTTTTTTATGTTATATATTAACTGCATTTATTGGCACGAATATCTTATGTTTGAGATTTGCTCTTTTATATTTTCAATAAATCTAACATTTTCTTACAGTATTATTTTGGTAGCAAAATGGCATTTGTATTGTTACAAAGATTTTAATAGAAACATATACATAAAGAACAAAATTTTACGAACATATAATAAAATCTGTACAATTCAATAATTCTTCCGTAAGGAAGAGAAACCTTTCTTATTGCAAATTGATCAAAGTATCTACAGAGTTCTTATTCAAGAACTTCAATGTGTGTATATATACATATATATAT
>JAJVSH010000022.1:1223481-1254448 GCA_021460005.1 Tetramorium alpestre | reverse complement strand
TATATATAAATATATCGTATGTCATCCATATGGTATTACGTAACGTTCATACACCTGTTGCGAACGATTCTCAGTTGTGCTGCTTTTATTCGGTCGTTACTGGCGCGCACAACTAACGTGCGCATATTATACACAAGCACTCCACTCCAATGACGATCTGGAAACATTTTTAGCGTCGCCGTTGAATCTCGGTGTTCTGTGAAAGCATTGATTTTTACATCAACTGCTTTGTTCTTGCAGTCACGGCTGCGATCGTCGAGCACTAGTGTAAAATGTAAGCTGATCGGTTATAAATGCACGTGTTTCCTTAATTTAATACGCTAGGAATGGTACGAGACAAATCGATGGGAGGATGTGGGATGGTCAATGGTCAGGTCGTGTGGGTTGAGGGATGAGGACAGAACAAGGGACTGACCGATGAGTCACAACACTATCTACGTCGGAAAACCATATTTGCATTAGCATATCGCGCTTCTCCTTCACACGACTTCTTGTTCTCTTGAGTGCTATTAGTCTGGGCCTCGAGGGCCCTCTCAATCCAAAACGTAATCGGGACGCGCCATTCACGATATTTCTTCACACTGAGTTTCTTTTCGGTTCGAGTTTGTCTCCAGATACAGGATGTTTTTGCAAGAAGGTGTCAAACAATTTAAAGATAGGTATATTATCTTGTCAAATCAAAATTCTTTTCTCGGAAAGAAATGTAAAATGTTATTTGAACATGCATATTTTTATGGTTTCTTATATTTAATATTAAAAGTAATCGTAAAAAGTAATGTATGGTAAAAATACCAATATTTGAACATCTAAATCTAGACCTTGTTATTAGTTTTTAAATACGAATATTTAAACTCTTTCGACCATAAACATATACACATACGTCTATAATGTGTACATGTATTTTACGTGTTGTAAACTTAAATATTCGTATTTAAAGATAAATAATTTCATATTTAAAGGTAAATAAATTCTTATATAACTTTNGTATATTTATTTATTCTCTCTGATCAATCCCAGACAGATTTTACATTGACGGAATCATTGCGAAATCTGTATTGTACAAGGTAAAAGTACCAATGCTTGGACATGTTCCTAAACTTGAACATTTTTATTATTTCAGGCCCGTATTCGGAATGCATTTATAAAGATATTAGCACGTTTTTTTGTCACTCTATCTTTATCTTTCAGTAAACGTAAGACAAGGACAGAATGGCAAAAAAACACGCTAACATCTTTATGAATGGCCTGAAATAATAAAAATGTCCAGATTTAAGAACATGTCTAAACATTGGTACTTTTATCTTGTACAATACAGATTTCGCAATGATTCCGTCAATGTAAAATCTGTTTGGGATTGATCAGAGAGAATAAAGAAATATACGAAAGTTACGTAAGAATTTATTTCATCGATCGTCGCGGCGCGACGCCGCGCCGCGTATACACGCGATTCAATTTCAACTGTCCTGATTGCCCATTGACGAGAAATAAGGTCGACGAATGCAACATATGAGAAGCGATATGCATTAAAGCAATATTCCTGAATTCCTTCATTTGTATCATCCGTAAGGGAACATCTCAACGGTAATTCACACGCGAGCGTACCGCAATAATTCCGGCGAGAGGACTCCGACATTCGCGCTCGCGCGCGCGTGCATAATTATATGCGCGGCGCGATGTACGCGCGTGCAACGTACACGCTTCGTTACGTGCGCACGATCCACGTACGAAACACGTCTCGTGTGCTCTGTCGCAGATTAGAAACTGATATACGTACAGGCCTGCGAGAGCGTGCATTCGCTAAACGGTATTACAACCCAACGGCAACGGCACCACGCTGGCCAGGTAGATGCGTGTTCGACCTTTTTCACGTCTAATGATTTTAATGGTACTAATCGATTCTGCGGTTTCGCACAAGTGCGCAAACAGCGCACGACGGACAAGTCGTTAATTACAGTTACGCGCCCGGCTTAGATAATCCACGTCTAAATAATTAATTATTCCTATCAATCGCGTATTTAGAATCCTGCTGCGTAGAGGTATTTCAAACGTGCATAAAGCCGAGCGAGTATTGCAGATAAACAAGGAAAATGTGAGGCTTATGAAGGCTCTATGAGGTGTTTCAGGTTTTCTCAGTCCTTTTTGTGTATATGTATAAGCTTTTTCATTGATTTAAAATTAATCCTTCCTTAATAGAGACCAAAATCACTAAATTATATTATTAAATTAAAAGACAAAAGAGTGAATAACAATATTTTAGTTTTTATTTAATAAAATGTTTGTAAATAAAAAAAAAATTGAATTAATTGAAGAATTCACAGACAAAATACAAATGCAAGAAAAATCGTATCTTCTGAATATTCCGCATGGAATGTTTAATTCTGTTCAATAGGCGTGCTGGTAATTCGAGCCAACTAGAGTAAAGATAGTTTGCAGATAACAACTCGACTATTTGAGAGGAGTTGCGATATTTCCGGTGCGAAATTTTCGCGCAATCTCGCGGTCAGGGCAAATTTACCGAATACACCGGGCGAAATAGCGAAAGGATCGCATGTAACGGTAACACGCCGGTGCGGAATAACACAATCTTACCGTCTGATACACGCGTGCAGTATCGTTCATAGTACCGTAAGGCATTAACCGTTCGGCCCGGCAGATTAGAGACCGTCGATTGCCGTGCCGTTGCTTGTAGCTATTTGCATATCGCCTCTGCCAAACCCGACATTGTTCGGTTTGCACAGATACACGCGGGTCGCTACTGCCGGATTAGAAGTCGCAAATTGCGCTTCTCGTATCCGGATCACGGGGCGATCGATATCGCGACACTTATCGGTCGCGTACGCACCGTAATCCGGACTTTCTACTGGCGAGAATCACAGCGTCCTCGTACAAGTGTTGTAAAATATGGCCTAGCTCACACGCAGAAAAATATTCATTCTACAGACGAGAAAAGCAATTACTTATTTTATTTTGTTTAAGAATAGTTTTCTTCGGCTAAGAATATTTTCTTAATAATAGTTGAAGATGTACTCGTTACAAGCCTAAAATATGTTTTAAGTAAATGTGATGCTTATGATGACTTTATGCGATTTGCGGATATATCAACTTATCAAATAATTAATATACTTAGAAAAGTATATTAACTTAAGTAAATGGTATATATTTTTTTGTGTGTGCATTTTTAAACACTGATTACTATATCAAGCCCACAATTTTTTATTTAATACCGCACCATTAGACGAAAAAATTATCAATGAATAAATAAATATCTAAGTTAAAAATAGTGGCTTTTTCCATTTTAAAGATAAAAAACTGTAATGAGCAAATTTTAGCTAAAGTAAGAACATAAATTTAGAACATACGCAACTTTTTGCAACTAGTAGCAAATGTTTTCTATAAACAAAATTTACTTAAAAAAAGAAAATAATACTGCTCACATGGCGAATTTTAATTAAAATATAAATCTAGAACAGTCGCAACACGTGCAATTAGTCGCAAATCTTTACAAAAGTTTGCAATCAGTTCGCAAACTTTTTCTATAAAGAAAAACATGACCTGGTATACTTTTAAACACTCATACTCATTCATCAAATATGTCAAGTCCACGATCGCAGTGTTTTCTAATATAAAAACCAGCGATTTTTTTTTTAATCTAACATTGCATCATTAGACCGAGAGATTATCAATGAATAAATAAATAAATGGATAAACCTATTCTATTTAAATAAAAAAAAGAAGAGATACTATTGATCACAACTAATTTTATTTAAAAATATGAATCTAGAACAGTCACAGTCACAATCTTTGTAAAAGTTTTCAACTAGTTGCAAACTTTTTCTATTAAGAACTAGATAATGAATATTTTAGACTTTGTGGGTCAAGAAGATATTATGTAAATACTATTGAATCGGAACAAAAGTTCGTAGCGTTTTTGAATAATTTCATTGTCCAGAAAAATACCAAGTTCTGCGAAAAGAGAATCATGAAGTCGCCTCAAAGATGATGAAAGATAGTGGAACAAAATGGAACATATGTGGTTGAATAAATCTGTGTATAGACATCTACATTGTTTTTGAATTTTATTTAAAAAACGCTACGAACTTTTGTTCCGACCCAATAGTATTTCCAATATATAATGGAGAAAAACAAATTTTTTTATTAATAAAAAAGCTTTTATTAACAAAGTTTTTTATTAATAAAATTTAGATAATAATAATTTTTTAATTATTTAATATTTAGTAATAATGCGACTATACAAAAATGGGACTTGGCTCGCAGTTTGCTGATCACCAATCTAGAATGAGGCGAACATTCCAAGAGGGCGATGCAAGAGTCATTTCAATCGGTATAATCTAGCAGTTGCGAGTACGACCGTTAACGCAACCGCTAATGGACCGCACGTAATCTCATCTCGCGTGAGTGAAAGTAAGATGCTCATTAGCGAATATCGCGTATTCACTGGGCACCTACGCAATCGCGGCGCGAGATTGTTCGATCGCCGTGACGAATCGTCACGGTGCGAGCGCAATGTAACGTAACATGCTACCTACGTGCAGCGCGCATATTATACGCACAGGGATACGATAATATAATCAGGAAGTGGAAGATATAAAATGTCAAATCTCCCCTGCGACCCGCACGCGTGTATGGCGGAACAATACTTTGTACAATGAGCACCGTCTGCTTATTCTTACGACGGTACTTGTCGCGCCGCGCCGCGATTATTGCCACGCTCGGTGGTCGTGCTCCTCGCTCGCATTAAGAATTGTTCTCCACACGAGCGCCTATTCACGTGCGAGCTGTACGAAGCGAGGCAGTCGATAAGTCACTTCTGACGTACGGCGCAAAAGTCCACTGTCAGATAAAAACGCGAGTTCGCATCGGCCGCGACGTGACATTTATGTTTTCATTTGCATCGGCCAGCCATGCGTTTCGTTATTTATAATATGTTCACTCACGGCGCAGTCACAGCAATCATGTTTGATAGCCATCGTATATTTTGAATGAAATCATGCCAGCACCACGATAATCGTGACTCTTCAATAAACAATGATCTTTTTTTGAAAAAATTTATTACATAATTCATTCTGCATAATTGATATTTTTAGCAACAAATTTCAGCTCTGGTGTTTATGATTTAAAATGTTTACCATAAACCAAATGTGCCGTAATAATTATTGGCCACAGTGCACAATTAACAAATTAATAAAAATTGTAGCAACTACGGTTAGATATTACTCGGTACTAATTGATTAGATAATATTCTAAACATTACATCTGTAAAAAGGAACAACGAATTCTTGTATAATAAGTCAAGAGAAAATAAAAGTTTGAAGCTTAAACAAGCGTCATCGACATCGTCTTGGTTTTTTTTTCGCGTCGATCGACATGTTAATATCTTCCGCGACTGTCCCTAATTATCTTGAATCTTATCTATGCGACACAGTTTCGCGTAAACGTGGTCACCAACCGACCGTGGGCCCGTCGGACAAAGAAAATTGCGCGCCGCGCCGCCAAGATAGGCAACCGGCAGGAAAACGCAAGGTGGGCAGTGCATATGGACGGGACTTATATGCAGCGATGCATGTTACACGCGAGTCTAGGTACGCGAGGAGAGCCGCGGGCTCGCTGGCATTAGTCACCATTCGGCATCGCGACGTGTAACGCAAGCACGGAATTTTCGATTTCCCCGAGCGCCGTCGTGCCGACGTGGCCGGTCCCGCGTGTAACGCGCCGCGGCGAATCCTTCCGTCGCGGGTGATCGCGATACGGAAAATAGCACGATCGCATTCATCCGATCGGACGGATGATGTATGGAAATAGCGGACACGTCACTGGTGTGTCCGTTTCGCCGTGCGTGTGCATCGCGGCATGGACTTCAATCGTCTTGCCGTGTTAGAGCGAAAGTACGACGTCCGTGGCGCGAGGTGATCTCTCTCTTTCTCTCTTTCTCGAGTATATTGTGATAAATCATGAATAACATTTCGCGAGAAAAGTACGAATTAGTGAGTGAAAATTAGAAATGGGATTAAGTTCATGTGAAAATCCGAGTCGAAGATTTAATATCACGTTTCGTTTTCTATTTGAGTAGTATTTATAAGAAATGGTATTTCATAGATTATACTTGCAAAGTAATCGAATCCCAAGTGGATAGTTTCTAAAATAAGTTTATCCCTACAGGATTTGAATACGTATTTATAAAAACTTTTTATTCTAAAGAATTGAATCTTTTATAACTAATATTCTACAATAAGTATCTAAAAATTAAATTGTGTTAATAATATATTAATCAATTTATTTTTATTATATGAATCATATTATTTATTCAAAATCAAAATGATAAAGAAATAGATTTATAATTTAATCTCTTTTTCTCTCTTAACTCTCTTATACAAACGTTTTATCGAAAAAAATAAAGTTTTTAGTATTTATAAAAAATTCGAATAGATTTAATAAAGATTTGAATATACTTGGAAGTAATTTTTTTTTTAACACTCGTAGAGAGTTTTACGAATCCATTTCGTCAAGGTTCGAGTATACTTGAAAATATTGTTTTTTTTTTCGTTTTTTTTAAAAGTAATTATAGAGAGTTAAAATTTACGCTGAAAGATTCGAAGCTACTTAATCCCATCATTAGTGAGAATCGGGACGTTTATTACGAAATTTCCAATGTCAAGGGTGCTACGTCACGTCGTTTCGCGCGAAGGAATGGATTCTCCCTCGAGCGTGATCCATGTAATCGTAATTAAAATCGAAATAGAACGCGATGAAAAGAATACGCTTAATTAATACCGCCGAAGCAACAGTATTACGGACGGTTATTCTACCATCGGCAAGTTTGTTTTTTTTAATAGCGCCTCGAGCTCTGTGAATAACGTTGCATCTCGAAAGAATAAAACGTTAGAATAATACCTGGCGGTGCGCATACGATAACGGTTCGCTCGCGCATGAATTCTTTCCTCGTTAAGGCTACGGAGATTAATGACGAACCTTGGGAAGAAAGACGGACGTTTGTCAAGCGAATGGTATTAAAATGCGGTTGCGAGAAGGCACATCTACCGGGGTGTACAGAGTGCGTTGGCATTGACGTGGGTGGAGAAGTCCTCGAGTCGTCGAATCCGGGACAAGCGGTGGAGAAGCGAACGAGCGCAAGAACAAAGAAAATCGATATTTCAATTTCATTTACTTACCTTCGTGTCGTCGGAATTTGTACTCTATTGGGACAAATACGTCTTAAAGAAAAGATGATAAATCGTTGATAATTAATTTTTCGTTGTATGCATCAAAATTTGAGATATAAGTAGTCGAGTGGAATGTAAAAAACATTCCACGCTAATTATTCCTAAAAGATCATCCAGAAAGTGAAACTCTTTAAAATCAAATTTTTATTATCAATTTTGATACATTTATAAACAGGATAATCGCGTTTTATTTATTAATTATTGTTTTTAAATAATTGAAGGATAATTGAAAAATGATTGAAGAAGGTAGCATTTAAAATTAAAAGAATGATGCAGTAATAAAAATAAAATCTCCGGGATGTTGTAGGTATACATTCCTCGCGCGTAACGAAGGATTAGGAAAATACACATTAGAGAGCTGATGATTAATGAATGAAGTAAATAGAAGCGCGGTAAAAAAAAAAAAAATCACCTGTTACGTATCGCTGGTGCCGAACCGTGATGAACGACTGCGCGGAAGGAAGCCGACAACTTCCGGAACGCCTCGCGTACGTAATCCTTCGCGTGTCGCGAAACGTTACATATCAGCCGCTTCCGTCTTTGGCGGCGACAATATCAAATGGATACACTGAAAGAAAAATATACTTACTTTCGGACCCAACCACAATTTTATAGTACTTCTAATGATAATTATGGTTAACATAATGATGCATATAGTTAAATTAATCATATTTATTATTAGAAATATTATAAAATTATGGTTGGATCTAAAAGTAACTATATTTTTTCTCAGTGTACCCTGGCAAAAATAAAAATTGGAGCATAAGTCGAATGTAAGTGGAGAATGATAGAAACAATGAAAATAAACAAAATTTCTAAGAAGCAAAATTGAAATAGCGGAACAAAAGCATTTAAAACGCCTCCCGGAAGTCTCCTTTATGCTTCTGTCACTTTCCCCTACATTCGATTTCTCCTTTTATTTTTTTTATATCGGCGATGCGGGATCAAGGTCGAAGAATAAATTTTCCCGATTTCTTGTGAAAATTTTGCACAGTAATCTCGAGTAATCCGCGGTGATTTTATCGGTGAAAAAAGCGATCGCGAGACATTGCCGTTGTTTCTGGAAAGCCTCGGGGGCGATGATTTCGCGGCACGATCCGCACGCATGATCGATTCCGCGTGCGAACAGGTCGGATAGAGCGAATAGACGAGTTTGCTGATATGCATGAAGATCCCGTGACGCAATATACCGCGCCGTTGGTTTCCGATACCGATGTAAATGATCCGGCGTTACATAAAGCGTACACCCCACCAACCGTGGTCGCCGGCATTGAGGTACAGCGAGATAACTTGATCGCGCGCGATAACTCGGTACGAAATATTGGATTCGCTCTTCCCCCCTCCCCCGTTTCACCGCGCGTCCATGAGATTTTAAAGTGAGACTCATCGCTATTCGATATTCGAACTGTTTATAGAGCTCTCAATAATGAAAGACGCGCTGAAATAACATGGCGAGTAACGGCGAAGACGTGCAGAATGACGGTGGCATACTTATAAATAATGTAAAAGTTGTAACCGAGACACGGCCGTGCATTTAAAATTTATGGTAAAAGAGTTCTCGGTGCTTTAAATACATCACATCTTGTTTGTGTAAAATTTATATTCTTGATGAAATTTTCGCAACTTAATTTCGCGAACAGCGGCACCGCGAGAACGTTGAAAATGTTTAACACGGTAATTTTTCGGTTATTCCTGGCCGACCGTAATGCTTAAACGGTTTATAAGGCACATACGTGAGTGAATTGAGAGGCGGTATGTCGTTCGGCCGATTAAAAGACGCATGATTTATGCGGCCCCACAAGGAATGCTGTAATGTAACGAGCGCATTTAACGGGCTAAGGATTCAGGCCCGGAACGACGATCGTCACGCAGGAATTGCCTGGTTGCACGTGGGACGATAGGGGACACACCTTGCGATCACCGCCACTTCATTATGTACTAATTCTCTCCTGGGACGCTATCCTTCTTGCTGAAAAGGTCTTTCGCATCCGCCGTGCGACACTCTGGTCGCGATTTCTCGACGGCGCGCCTCTAAACGAGGATGCGAGGACGATGTGTATGGAATCGGATTCGAGACGCGCTGTCGACAGAACGTGACTCATCGTAAGGCCGACAATGGGGCTTCTCAATCCGATAAAAGCGTTCCTAGCTGTCGCGTTGATCCGCGTCAGCCCGAGTCTCAGCGCGGGCGATTTGTCAACGGTGAGTGGATCGCTTGAAGCGTCGAAAATACTGTACAAACCGATCGGCTCTCGTCCGACCGTTGTAGACTGGATCATGTTTCTGTCGCCAATATGGTGTCACTTAATTTAATTGTACTGTACCGTAGAGTTTTATACGCCGATCGTAACTGGAAATCTACCGTAGGACATTTCAACCTTACCAATGTAAGAACCTCGATGGATCGCGATAAATGCTCTCCTTAGGCTAAATTGAAACAAGCGACTTTTTTGCTAGCGATCCGTTGCGAGGGCCTTACATGCGTAGGGGTCTCACGCTAGGGCACAATAGGCACTTTCCAGTCTGGAACCTCGTTAGTTTTAGAGCCGCCTCTGGTCATAGCTTCTTGTAAGCGATCAGTTAGCCGTCACTTTAAGCGGCTCCTTCTCAGAATCGATTCTATTAAGTTATTATACTGTGGCTGTTTGCCGTGCTACATCGTATTATGATTATGTAAGCTCATCATGCTAATTTGACTTTGTCAAAAATAAAAATGAACACGACAGATAATATCAAATCGCGATACACGGTAGATTTTTAATTTAATGATTCTACATCAGAAAATTAATAATTTTATATAAATACGATACTATTGTTGCCACACTTGGAATGCAATTCCGCTTGCTGGTTTCATCATCTTTTATGAACGTAATGGATGACTTCACTCGCAAATGAGATTCCTAAGATTTCTTCAACTATTACGACCGTTTTTGTTAAAATCTAATTCGAGACAACATCTGCAGTTAAAACATTATACTCCAAGTGGTTTCATTCCACCTGTAATAGAATCCGCGACTTACGAGCGCATCCGAGACGAGTATTCGTCGCACGGACATCGTCGCCGCCGTCGTCACTTGCCGGTTGCAATTTCGTGCATGTTCGAAATTGCGCAATCGACCGTACGGCGCGAGTAGAGTGCGGCAATCGGATGTTCGAAGAAAAGTGCGATTGAATTCTGAATGCTGCGCGCTGCACCGCGCCGCGCCGTGCAACACAATGTCATTAAACGATCCCTGGCGGGCGGCCGTTCCCGTAAGCGAGACGAAATGAAAAAGGCAAATGGATGCACCGTGCGCCCATTATTACTATTGGCATACGGGATATAGCCTCGGCTGTGCGCCATGGTCAAGGGTAATAGTTATTTCCCGCGCCGCGCTCATGGCTCTCTCGTTCTCCGGCGAGCCATGAGATAAATCGGCCACGGTCTCGCATAATCGCGGCAGAATCTCCTCGAGTCGTGGACGCGATCGATCTCTCTCTCTCCTTCTCTCTCTCTCTCTCTCGCATTCGGATTAAGCCGCCCGATGCTACGGCAGGTGCGGTTCATTTGAATATTATGTGGAACAAATGACCGACTTCTGATCCGTGAACGCTGGCCCCTCTTAGCGAGGCCTCCGCTATGAGGAATAACGTTCCACGTCGACGCTCTGAATATACGGACTGCAAAATGATTCATATGTGAAGCTAATGCTCGCATTTAGCGACTCGTACAACACGTTGAAATTATTGTACGACGAGATTACATTAATCAACTTGCAAAAAATGTAAAAAAAAACATTGTATATAAACGGTGCTAATATATGGAAACATTTTTCCAGGCTCATTTCCTTTTTTATTTTCATGCATGAAAACTTTAATGAAATTTTAAAATACGACACTTCTTAGAATATGTTTTTCAACGAATAATTAAACGATTTTATTAAAAGACGAAATTTATGTGATATTCTGCATGCCGCGGAAGGCAATGCATGCATTTTTATAGCTAACTGCGTCGTAATTTGTAATGTAACAATATGTATTCTAAGATGTATACACTTTATGTGATACTTTCGGAAGCCTTCTTACGATCTTCACGGTGTAATGAAAGTTACAATAACGGGTTACTTTATTTAGAGCGGCTCGTGAGTGGTCCAGGCCCGTTATTGCGTAAATAGGGTCACTGAAGAGCATGGAAGATGGGAAGAAGGAGACGAAGCTTCTCCCGGGGCGACGAGAAGAACTGGTACCGGATCGTAATGTGTGTGAGGAAGAAAAATAAAAAACGGATGTTTGTTCCTTTCATGCACATAGCGACTATTGAAAATGTCAATATGATCGTGACGCGTCAAAATCGCAAGATTAATGGCATGTCATCGTCCTCAATTTTCATGCATCATTCAATTTTTTATTTATGACCTTCAAAAAATAGATGAAGATATTTTTAATATTTTTCCACGTTTTTTCGTTGATAGAATTGAAAGAGAGAGAGAAAGAGAGAGAGAGAGAGAGAGAGAGAGAGAGAGAGAAGTATAAGAGATAGTAATAATAAAATAATCGATTGAAGAAAAAAAATATAGGTATATATGCAAGATTTCTTTAAAAAAGTGTAAATATAGCAATAAAGAAATAATTTAAAAGGAATAAAGAAAATTCTTTTACTATAATTATAATAAAAGAAAGTAAATAATTTACAAATGCAATTATAATACGAAAATTTATAATAAAATATATCTAATGAAATATACCTATACAAATACATACTTATATACATATAAGTACATGTATATGTATATAAAATAAAATAATCAAATATACCTGGAATATGCGCTGCGCAGCCAGTACAATAATACAAAATGCAAATTTTCTACTTTGTAGTTGAAATCTTCTATTTGGAAATCAATTTGCATTTTTCTCGTCGCGCTTTACATTACAAATTATTTGGTTACAGGATCGAGCGAGGAACGTTTCCGAGAGATTTACATCCACGACCACGTTAACGGTGAACATACGGGACGATGACGATCAAGATCCATCCTTTATTTATCAAGGCTGTACGCTTTCGGACGGCGCCTGCATCAATCCGGAATACTCTGCATCGGTACGATTTTATACCATGTTATTATAATATTTATCGTAAAACAACTGTCGTTTCAATTCGAGCAGGTATTAACAGTGAAAAGATTATTTTAATAGGCGTTTCTCCGCCGTTCCGTTTAAATTTACATGTAGCACTGAAAAATTCAAGTGTAATCGAATACGCGCGCGCCTAATCGGCCGCCGATATCTTTCTCTCTGCTCAAATTCACGTAGCCAATAAATCGGTGCAACCGGTTCTGCAACAGCGATTCTCTTTTTCTCTCCGTCAGGTATCGAGCGGAGTATTATCCGGCATACTCAATATCTCGCCCGAGAAAATACAAGCAGTCGACATGGATAGTATAAACGCGCCGATTCACTATTCCTTCCTCAGCGGAAATCCGCCGAATTACCGGGATTTTTTCGAGATTAATCCCAATACCGGGGCGGTGAAGCAAATCAAAGCCGTCGACACGACGGTAACAAAGAAGTTTGATATTATTATCAAGGTAAATATCATTTTATATTCCTACGTCATGTTAAAAAAATTTTTTTAAATAAAATTGTGAATAATTTTAAATTCTTTCTTAGATGATAAAAATATAAATAGTACCTATAAAAAAATTATTGTCTATATTATTATAAATAGTTACCTTTCAATAACAATTCTCTTTTATATAAAAAAATAGTTTCATTTGAAAATTAGCGCAAAATTCTTCATTTTACATACTTAACTTTTTTTCCAAAATTTGAAAAAATATGTAATAATGGGAATTTTCTTCTTTCTTAAGGCGGTTGAAGTGTCGGAAACGAAGCGATCAGCCACTGCTAAATTAACAATCACCGTCAAACCGGTCGACAGCAATCCACCCGTTATAACGGCGTCAAACATCGAAGGTTTCGTGAACGAGAACGCTCCGATCGGCACAAAGGTCATCGATGAAAGCGGGAATCCCATTGTACTCACCGTGTCGGATGCTGATCTGGTGAGTCTGATTCCGTAGATTCTATCGGTTTCGACTTAACGAAGCGTGACTGAGGTGCGAATCAACCGTTTAATTTTCTCCATTGTTAGCGCATGAGACCTGTGCTGATGAAACTTGTACGTTTAAATCACTTGACTCTTTTTCTTTCGTTCAAAAAAAAAAAAAAAAGAAAACGTTCGTGTCTGTACTCACAGGGACCAGATGATCCAAAACCGATGTACACCTTCGAGCTGACCACAAATTTCTTCGCGATCGATCCGTCCGGCGTGCTCATCGTGAACGAGGAGAATTTGGACCGTGATCCTCCGAGTCCCGGCCGCTTCCGATTCCAGGTGGTCGCCCGAGAGAAAACGGGTGTGGCCGCGTCGTCGCCTCTGTCGTTTGTCGTGACGTTGAACGACGTTAACGACAATGCGCCTCAGCTTCCGATGATGGCACCCATCACCGTCCAGGCGGGAGAGATGAAGAGACAAATAGCGAAGGTGGCTTCTTTAATTGATTAACAATTTCGGATATTCCAGTGTGATAATAATTGCGAGTGATTTGAAATTTTCCATGTTTAATATCTTTCCGGCACATTTCCCAATTATTGATTATTACTTGTCGATGCTACGTAACTCTATCTCGTGCTAAAGATGCGAGACTACAGGAGAGAAATTTAATTTTGAACCTCGCACAGGTGGAGGCCACGGACAACGATGAGGGTGAGAACGCCGAGATAACGTACAGTATCTATCACGTATCGAACAACGGCTTGCAAAAGTTCAAGATAGATCCGAAGACCGGAGTTATCGAGTCCGTGAGGAAGCTGAACGCCGGTGAACAGTACAGTATTACCGTGCAGGCCACCGACAAGGGTGGCAAGTACTCGCAGACAATCGTCGAGGTGAACGTCATTCCTGGGCCCAACACCAGAAGCCCCGTGTTCCAGCAACCGGTGTACGAGGTGCAAGTCAGCGAGGGGGCCTCCATCAATTCCACAGTCGCGACTATCACTGTGAGTATCCTCGATATGATGTCCGTCTCGTCGACGTTTTATTTTAAACTCCAGCCGCTCTGACAGAAGCGCAGTATCCGCTCGATATGTACTTCATTGCTTTTTTTTCCGTCCTTCTATCGCGTTGATGATGCATCCGATCTACGCTTTTCTATTTATAGTAGTTTCTTGAATTTGTATTTTTTTTTTTCGAACTATATACAAGAAATATTTTATATTTTTTAATTCTTTTTTTTTCAAATTCAATATGAAATGTTTGATTTAAATTGTATTTCTTTTTTAAAACAATTTTAAATGACTGTAACCGTAATATAACGTTATCAATCAATGTTACAGGCCATCGACCCAGAAAATGATCCAGTGTCGTACTCGATAGTATCGGGGAATGACTTGCGCCAGTTTGCGATCGGCGACAAATCAGGCGTTATTACCGTTATAAGGAAGTTGGATAGAGAGGACCTGACCCGGTATCAGTTGGTAAGCCGATATTGTCAAACACCGTAGCACAAACTTCCTACACCCTCTACAACAAGCCAATGCACTTCTCGCCTTACGCCTGCTTTCTATCGACAGCTTTTCTCTAATCTAAGAAAACATCGGTGTGCCTCTTCCCTCGCTTGTAAACAAGTAGCTGCGCAAAATCGAAATGAGTTCTTAACTTTCAGCGCACACAATACGTTTATATAAAAATGCAGTAATTTATATTTCAAATATTTAACTTATCCTGCATCCAATTTCTTAGAGTTCTTGTAAAAGAACGTTATAACTGAAATTTTATTGATTAAGTCGCCCATATTTTTATCATTGAAAATACTCGCCACAGTACTCGTTGCATTCCGCTGAATCGAAGTAAATTAGAAACGGAATGTAATGTAATGACATTTTTTATTGGTTTACGTAGTTGATAAAAGCCGAAGATACCGGCGGCCTCTACAGCACTGCGACGGTCAATATCATGGTCACCGATATCAACGATAAGAATCCCGAATTCGTGGGTCTCCCTTACGAATTTACCGTTAAGGAGGGTGAGGCGCGTAAATTAATCGGTCGCGTGCACGCTGAAGATGCCGACGAAGGTATAAATGCCGAGATCACTTATTTCGCACCCGAAGAAATTCCTTTCACCGTGGATCCCGATACTGGAGATGTCCTAACGAAAATAGTGTTGGATTATGAGCAGAATAACGTGAGTAGTCTTTTTTTTCAGCTTTCAATATAAAATATTGAGAATAATAAATACATATTATTTTTAACAACGTTAATTTGAAAATCCATATAAATATTTTTATATTTTTCATCCTACGATTTTTTTACATGGGAAAATAAGTATTGCAAACTGAAGAAGATAATTGATTTTAGAGATAATTGAAAATTTCTTTTCTAATTTAACGAGTTTTTAGCTTTTGTTTGAATTTGTGAGAAGTTGTATCAAATATGGCCATATATAAGAGCTTATTTTAAGACTATTCGTTATGTATACAACTATGTAGCTTAATCTTGGACTTTCCGGGAATACTCTTCTATGTCCCACGAAAGTTGTAAAGTACGATTATAACTGGAATGCTTACAATGAAACGATTTAGTTTATGCTCGGATTTCGAGTAGTCGTCACAGTTAAATTACAATTGTACTATTGTGCTTATCTGAGACAAAGAGAACGGGCAAACTTATATATCTGTGTTAAAATTCGCGCGATTTTCATTCGTGAAACCGCAATGTGTGGAAAAATCCGATAATTTCAATAAAAACGTTTGCAACGTGATCAAAAATTTTTATTTAATTCGTCACATTGTAATCGTTAAAATCGTTTTGAGAATATGTGATTGTACAGCCATGATATTAAAATTTTTCATTTTTATTTATCCTCTTGGACTTTAGAATTTTTTAATTAAATTATAAAATTAAAATTGATGGACTTTTTTCTAATTTTGCACTCGTGGAACGTAACGTGAAAATACGATATTTGCATAAATTGCGTAGGAATACAAATTCGTAGTAACTGCGAGGGATGGAGCCCCCGATTATCGTCTGGCAACCGCGACAGTCACGGTGAAAGTCATAGACGTCGAAGATGAGGTACCAGTCTTTCACCAAAGCAGTTACGAGGCACGTGTCAAAGAAAACGTGCCCGACTATAATGTAATTCAAGTCACGGTGAGTCGCATGTCAAAGCATAGTAATACTATTCATAATAGCGCCTTTCGTCGATCGGAAAAGTGCAAAGTGCAATGGGAATACGATTAAAAGCGATTAATCTGTCTACTCGTGTCAGTTTCTGCGGTTAAATTTAACGAGGGAAGCGAGTCTCGTACGTATAGCAATGCTGAACGTTTAACGTGGATCGCAATGCGAAGCCTTTCCAATGCATTAAGATAAAGTCCCGTTTCCTCGCGTAACACGCCGAGTGTGAAATTAGTTCCGAAGTGGATCATAATGAAGTGAGATATAATTTCATCGAGGACGAACGACTCGCGACTCGCTCGAGGAGTTTCAAAAGTTCATCGGATAATCGAGACGTACATACACCCGAGTCCCGAGTCAACAGATATTCGCGTCGCCGACGATTCCCATCTCCGCCGACCAAGTGGAAAGAATAGTGCGTCCTAGCTCGTCTTACTCGGGTTTTCAAGCTAACGCGATCATTTCTAGGCCGATGATCCGGACACAAAGAAGCAAATTACGTACATGATCAAGCAAGGGGATACCGAACTCTTCAGCATAGACCCGAAGACTGGAGTGATAAAAACTGTCCGCGGTCTCGATTACGAAAGCCAGAGCCAGCATGTACTTATTGTAGGCACCGAAGAGAACACCAGCGATTTACCCGGCTCCACCACTCGCGTTGTTGTTAATGTTCAGGTATTTTTTACAAGTGAAGTCTAATCCTTTCTTTACGGTAGTTGTCAGCGTCTAGCATCGATTTGCTATTATCGTTCATTGGCGCATCATGTAGCACACACGAACGTCACTTTTAGAATATTATATTATGCAGACAGCTTAAACTGCTATTGATTTTTATTTTGTCACACTTTGCGTGAGAAATAATTGTGGAAGGTTTACTTCAATAGAATATAAATTCTTTTTTTAATTAATAATCTAATAAAAGATCTTGTATAATTAAATAAAATATGTATGTATCTAATATAGCTATAGTTCTTCCGGTCTTATTGATGCACGGGGGGGGGGGGATATGCTTTAGTTAAAATATTAAAACGGGAATTAATTGCCTGTCACAGCCTCAGGAATTAATCCATGGAATCAATTAAATGGAACCGGTTCATGTTGAGCGCATTAATATCATAATCAACGGTTATCCTATCATCTATCGTGCTTCGACTACTTCTAATTTAACTGTATCTTGTTACTCGGCGCATTAATAACATTCTAAACGCATCGTGCAGGACGTGAACGACATTCCACCGGTATTTACGTCGGTACCGCGTCCGATTACGCTGGACGACGATGTCCCTATAGGAACGACCGTGATCGATCTCGTTGCTGCAGATTCCGATGGCACCGCGCCGGGAAATCAGGTACGTATCCTCCCTCCCCCGTCCCCTTCCCTCGTCCCCTCCACCGTACATCTTGATTTCTTCTCTGTTGAATCTCGAAGAAGGAGATTTTTCACCGAGCTCCGATGTCCGTAGGTTCGATACGAGATCATCGGCCGTGGTATCGCCAGCAAGTATTTTGTAATCGATCCTGACACCGGCATACTCCGAATACGAGACGACTTGCGCAAGGAGACCGACTCCGAGTATCAAGTACTTGATCCATCATACATAACTCGACGCCGCGCGTCGCTCGCGATCTCGTCCTCGTCTTAAAGTAGATAATTCTTTTTCCCAGGTCGACGTGCGCGCATACGATATGGGAGAGCCGCAATTGTCGTCCGTGACGACCGTGCCGGTCTACGTACGTCACGTGGCGACGGTACCGCCGGAGATCGGTTTGGGTTTCGCGGAGAACTCGTACAATGTGGAGGTGCCCGAGGACGCGGGTGACAACACGCTAATAAAGATAATCACCATTATCAACAGTCACGCGCACGATACCACGCCGCTCAAGTGCGAGATTTACAGCGGCAATGAGGAAGGCCTGTTCGAGGCGAGCGTCACGGAGGAGCGAAATTGCGCTCTGAGACTGAAGAAGGGAGCGCTCGATTATGAGACAACGGAATCTTATCAGATTAAGATCAAGCTGGAATCGCTCTCAGGCCTTTTAAATTCAGGCAGAAATACGACGATGGTAAGACGCGACGAATCCTCAACTTGTCGATGCTTTTGAAACGCGAATTTTTCCGAATAAAATCATAGCCGCTAAAGCAAATATATAGGAGATAAAGAAATTAAAACAGAAAAAAGCAAGAAAAATTAAAAAGAAGTTAAAACATACGTAGAAAAGATAAATTTTGCTTGTAAATTATTGCTAATTAGAAATCTTTATGTAATAAAGTTTCTATTCAGATATTTTTATAGCAAAATTTTTAGACACCAAAAATATGAATTCTAGCACAATTCTAGCACTTTTTTATCTATCATGATTTAAGCAGAACTTATGTATTTTTATGTATTAAACTTATATATAGAGAAAGAAGAAAAAATAAATAAAAATCTAATTTGTAACATAAAAAAATTCAATCCATTATTTAATTATCAATTCTCTTTAGCTTTAATAAGAATAAAAATACGTTTAATCATAGGTGAAGATTCAGGTACTGGATGTAAACGACAACAAGCCAGAGTTTATCTTCCCGGAAGCGAGTCAGAGGCTTACGAGGGGACGTTACTTTGCGGCGATTCCGCGTACCGCGCAATTCGCGTTCACCGTCATACAGGTGAAGGCTCACGATAAAGACAATGGCAAATATGGCAAGCTGGAATACAAGATCCTCGAAGGGCGAGGCTCCAATTACTTTGCCATTGACGGTTCCACCGGCATCATCAGGACTGCGGCGACGTTTGACCACGTGGATACATCCGAGATTCCCTTTAAGTTTGACGTCCGTGTGCGCGACAATCCCAATTCGACCAATAATTACAATTCGATCGTCGCACCGGTGATCGTCAATCTTATCGGGGAAGAAAATCTGATGATCCTGGTGGTGCAAGATGCGGCGCCGGACGTGCTGCAAAAGGAGGCTGGCAAAATAGCGAATGTAATCGAGCAGAAGAGCGATTTGTTGATAGGCATCGATAGAGTCGCGGTGAGAAAGATTCTCACAAAGAACGGCACTATCGAAACGTTCCCGCAGGATTCCGATGTGTGGTTTTATGCAGTCGACCCAGACACTGAAGCTATATTGAGCAGAAACAGCACCAAAGTGCAAAGGTATGTTTTATGGAGAGAGTGTGTGCACATTTATAAAATATAAGAAAAATCTAGAAATTCTATAAATAAAATTTTTTAAAAGTTAATCTCTGAAACACCGTTTAGATTTTTATGTTAATGGGAAAATTATGTTGGAAGTCTAAAGTTTTTAATGTAACGCCTTTTTTTGTATTATACATATATGCTAAAGCCACGCGATTGTCTCACATTTATTTATGAAACAGTATTACGTCATTACCGTTATCCGCAATGCTCACTTGCAATGTATTTTTAAATACTTTTGTAAATGGAACATTATCAAACTATTTTAAAACATTTCAAAATGGATCACGCAACAAGAAATTGCTCAAAAAAACTTTTATAATGTTGCTAGTATATTTAAAAAGTTTTATTAAAATTAAATATTTAAGTAAAACTTTTTAAACATACTGCTTTAATACGGTTTAAACAAATATTTTTTACGATATTTTTAAATTATTTGTATATTGTACAATGTATATTATATATGTTTATGTCAAGTTGTTAGGGAAATTTTTCAATATGTTTCAGGTTTTTAAATAGAGTACAAGCTTTTCGTAATTTAAATCAATGAAACTAAATCGAATCTGAAAGCCTATCCGTATTTAATAGTGAAAGACACGTTTTCCACGCGAGCATCGAAAGGTCAATTCTGACCTGATTGCGTAACATTTGATCATGAGCAAATTAAAAGCATCGAATGTTCGACAGGTCTATCCTCGACAAATCGGCTATGTCAAACATCACCTTTGACGTATCTACATTAGTGCGGGCAAATGCCATCGACATTCATGCACCAGTGATGCCACCCGAGCCGGTGCGAACGCAAACGGCAGTCGCATTCAGTGGCGAGGTATTCCCATACGCGCTGATCATCATCGCCTGCGTGATCTTGATCCTCGGCATCGCCGGTATCATATACATATGCGTCTCCTGGTCCAAGTAAGTGCTACATTCGTATATGCCTTTAGTGCTGAAAGCTTTTAACATTGAAAAAAGTACATTTTTCGTAAAATATATTGACAAACATATTTATAAAAATATAATTATGGAAACTAAGATATAACGGGCACTATCAATTCATCATTTTTATGAATTAATTAAAATAATAGACAAATACAATATATTAAGCTTTTATAGGAGAAACTTATTACGAATGAAAATATACTCGTGCATAACTAAATGTAATAGAAAAAACGTTTTACGAAGATTAAAAAAAAATGTATTTTAGAGTGAACATGTAAATTGAAAATAATAGATGTCTGTGAAATTTTTTGCACGTTGTTTTTGTACACGAGAATCGAAATGTGGACCATCGCTGTTGTTATTACGATCTTAGTATTGTTACAATCGCATGGGAGAGTTGTTTTACGAGTGTGAATATTCATTTGACTCATCAAGTGCGAGCTATGCAAATTCATACTGCTCTTCATTGCCTCCATTAGCTTTAATTGCGCTTTCCGCTTTGGATACCTTTGCAAACACTTATTGCATCGACGTTACGATCGTGGTAAAATAGTCACTTTCCGGAGTGCTTATTTCCACGATGATGAATTTAAAGCCCTCCGAGAGATTCTCACCGTGAAAATATGCTTATTATATAGATACAAAGCATACAAGGAACGCATGCAGCGCATGTACGTGGTGCCGCGGTACGATCCCGTCTACGTAGAACCCAATTTGAAGGAATACGAGACGCAGGTACTCCAGATGAGCGTGCCGGTCGACGACAACGACAGCTGCAACGATTTACAATTGGATTTCAGCAACAAGAATCACGCGTTTAGTCTGGACAATGTCAGTTACATCACTAAAGATCACGGAGACAGTACTGGTAATTTGAAGCAAACGACATAATACGATTGTATAACGCAAGCGAAATTTAGAAAAGAATCTGTAAATAAAGATTACAGAATTTGAGATATTCTACATTTGTATCTTCTTCTGCGTTATTATACTTGCAATTAATTACAAAGTATTAAAAGAAGAAGATGAAACTGAAAACATTTATTTCTTTAATCTGTCAATCAATAATCTTTCCGAAATTAAAATTATTTCACCTAGAAGATTAACGCAACGTAAATTCTTCTTATTAAATAATATGTATCGATTATATTCGTTATAGAGCTTATATGTATATTTAGAGATACCTTTCTCCAGGAAAAGGAGATTAAAACGATATTTTGGCATACGCTGTAGATTCTTTGTCTTAACTCTGAACTCTGAAGCAAGGCATTTCTAGGTATATAAGCTCTACGTTTATATTGGATCCGAAGTATATAGCCAGCTTATGTGCCCTATTATACTCTGCTTTAAGGCCAACAAAGTCCCGTTAGCTCCGAAGCGGCGACCACAGCGCGGGCGTCCAGCATCGTCGGTAATCACGGCGACGCCAACATCCATTCCCTACGACGGTCCACGCTGGGTCGAAAAAATCATAGCGCGAGTAACACCAACACCTTGAACAATCGCGATGCGACACCGGTACTTAATCCCTTGTATAATCACGGCGGTGATCTGCTGAGCCCTAGTCCGTCCAACGACAACGTCATCTTCAGAGAGAGGAAGGATTACTCGCATCTCGGCTTCACGTATCTGGGCGAGCAAAGTCCCGTGGAGACCACGACGGAGTTGTAAGTTTCATGATCCGAGAGACGACGTGCAAATGTTGGTCATTTTAAAGACTGTCATTGAATTATACATATCCATGAAGAAAGGAAGGAGATGTAGTCCTATAAATAATGACTTATAGCGTCACGTAATTTTTATTTTGATATTTTATACACGAATAATGTCCATTTCTATCAATACAAATTAACTATAATCTCAATTGAACTTATTTCCTGTCTTTTTTTTAATTCAAAGAATTTAAAAAAGATGAAAAGTTAGAAAAAGATTAAAAGTAAATTAAAATCGAAATTAAAGTTAATCTGTTAATCTGTTAATTGATAGAAATGGTACAAATATAAGACGAATAACTGTGATGACATTTTTTTTATATCATCAAAGTTCAATTGATAGTAAGATATTTCAATGTTCAAAAATTGGAAATCCCATGCGTAAAAATACGTAAAATCCTATGGACGGATTTTGTCTCTCATTCACAACATTGTATGTAAAATCAACGTTCACCTGCTCTTCGTCTGCGACAAACAGTTCCCAGATAGAACAAAAATTACAATGACATCATATTGACATCAAAAACACTGAAGCAGCGATAAAATGACATTTTGGAGTCATTTTGATGTCATTTTGACATACATGTGACTTCTTGTTCTACCTTGGTTAATCCTTTTACATTTAATTTTGACAAATCCGTGAAATGTAACGTAATATCGAAATATTACGTAGCTCGCATTTTTCTCCGATGTGTCGAGCAACCCTAAAGCGCCATACGAAGAGCATATGAAAGCTTATAAATAATTGAATGACTTCGTACCTATATGCTCTTCCTTTCACATGTCATCTTCTGAACGTGTACCAATGCCTGCATGCTGATTCAGCGCGCGCAATGTAGCCGCGGAATTCCCGGCGAGACACATTCTGAACGAGTTGCCGCGTGTGTGATATCCACAAAAGAGTCCAGTGTTGTAGCGTTCAGATACAACAGCGGAACGAGGTCGTGAAAATATCGCGCGTAAAAGGCGGCTGAAAGAGAGCGCGGATATCCTTTAGAGCCCAGCTGATATTCCGTACGATTTACTTTCAATCGCAGCATCGCATTTTCGCGCTGGAGCCTCCGTCAACAAATTGCAAGATTACGAATAAACGCGACGCCTCGAGAGTTAATTTTTATATCGCTATTACTGCGACTGCATGCAGATACGAAAATATCGCCGCGCTATAACCGAGACTTGATGAATGACTTCGTGGATATTTTTCGTATCTCGCGAAGACTCGGGTGGACTCTCGTTAATGTACATTTTAATCATAGAGAGAAGGAGGAGGAGGAGAAAAATACCCTGCGGCTCGAATCGTAGCCTTAAGATTCGAGGACGAAGCTATAATACTTGTTATACTGTACGAACGGCGTGTACTTGTGAATGTATGTCTCCGCGCGAGTCCCACCGGCTCGCGCGACCTTGTAAATGATCGATCCCGATCACTCGTGTTGTGTACTATAATACATTTTTATTTATACAATCGCAAGTTTGCTCATGTCATTGTACTGTAATCACAATTAACTGAGACGATGACGACGACGACGGTGCATACCGTTTGTACGAGATCGCGCGTGACACCGTCGAGTTTTATGGCAGCTATTTTACGCCCCCATCGTGACTCGCTCGCCTTTTGTTCACACGACCGTAGCCAGCGGTAATTAACGGCTGCCATGCGGAGAACGCGTCATCGACACCCGCGACAACATAAGTGGCGGAGTGCGTACTTAATTAGGCACGTGTAATTGTCCATTTCCTCTACGTAATTTCGACCGCGCCGGTTGACTGTGTTGTTGATTAAAAGGTCGACTGATCCGCGGGAAGACGCCGGATGAAACGGCGTTGAGGGAAACTTAGTATGAGATACGACTTGATTGAATGTATATCTCTAGTCGTATATAGCGGGCGTCCACTGCCGTACAATTTGTAAGCCGCGTTTTATACTGAAAGGGAGAGAGAAAGAGAGAGAGAAAGATCATGCGTACATGTTACAAGTGTTTTCCGATTATAGCGTTGATACCTTTACTTGTAGTTGTATAATATTTAAGCGCGAATTCTGTAAAAAATTGTTAATACTTAATAATAAATTTATTATATTTACATAATGATGCCCTTTTGACCACGCCTCATGCCCTATTTCCTTTGAACGTAGAGCAAACTCCGCTTTGTTGAATTGTTACGGAAATATTAATTCAAAGAATGACCTGCAAAATGGCCATTTTTCAGCCCGCTCTTTTGGACCCAGTCAGTTCCCAATGAGTTTGACATTGTTTTGAATTATTAAACGCTGGTTCTAAATATGTAAAGAACTTTTCTGTCAACACTTTTGTTCCAACAAGGGTGTCGAAATCCTTCCAAAAGAATGTATACAATATATATCTCAATTGTTTTGTAAATAAAACTTTTGAAATAATCATTCGTTTAGCTACATTTTAATAATCTTGTAATATTATACAGCACTTATATTATGGTCATCATTTGGCGCGCAGTGATTTAAAACCATTAAAGCTCGGTAGCACTAACGTTATTTCGGCTTTAAGTGAGATGTGTGTCTTTACTTATTTAAAAAGAAAGATGAAAATAGACACATGTTTAAGTCTCGCTTAAAGCCAAAATAACATTGGTGCAACAGACAGCTGTATTAAAATTAAAATAAATGAAACATGTATACAGTACCATCTATCTTCTAAAACTCTTTTGAAACGTTTTTGACACGCTTGTTGGAACTTGGCAGAAAAGTTCTTTGCTTATTTAGAATCAGCGCTTCATAAGCTTTAAAACGGTGTCAAACTCATTGAGACCCGACTGGACTCAAAAGGCTAAACTGATCACTCAATTTATTCAAGCTTTCCAGCCGAATTGGGGACGCAGCTACGTCCAATTCCCACGTGGCAGCTTTTCACGTCCGCACGAATTCTGTCTTCAGGAAATGCGCGGAAGATATTGTACGAAAATTATCACGCAGCTAACTTCGTCGCTCTGATAATGTTTTTAATAATGTATCACATGTGCCGCTGACACGTGATGCTTCGCGAAAATCAATTTCAAGATCACGTAATCCGCTGCGCCATTCGACTCCACATGCTCCGTATAGGGCTCGAAAGGGAACGGGGAAAAAAGTTGCTACTCTCTTTAATTGGGATAGATATACCACCATAATTAGAGCGTGGAAAATGATATTTTGAGCTGCCGTACGGTGAGATAAATCGCTCGCTCACACTCGTGGGAAACGCGAGCGTGTCGGTGAGCCCACCGACGGGATCGTTCCGGGAAGCGGGCGGGTTTCTACCCGCGGCCGACGATAGAGCGTCGGCGCCGCGACGGCAGGAGCACGCAGACGCGTCTGGACCGGCGTCGGTGACGTAGAGTAACGAGAGACGAGAGTTGCGAAAGCGGGATCCGGAGGCAGGCTCCGTCGTTTTCGCAGGTAACGCGCTCGGCCCGTCCGCGGTAGTGGTTCGGACGCGATTCCTCCGTCGGGATCAACGCGCGAGAAATCGCTCGTCATCACGCGAGACAGTCGCACCCGCCGCGTCTACGCGTTATGCGAGCAATTACTCTGCGAGGCATCTCATCGATCCCCCGACGTATTGACGAATAACAGGCGGGTCCGCGTCCTCCCGTTCGCGACGCCGACAGCTCGCGAGCGTCGCGCAAATCGGAGCGTCCGGAGCGATCGAAGTACGATGACGTATCGTAAAGGGATCGCGAACCACCTGTGAACCGACTCGGAAACGCCAAGACAGGGATGGTCTCAGAGTATGGAACGTGTATCCGCGTTTGTGGTCTCGCTACAGCTGTGTGACACCGTTCGCAAAATGTACGACGGCATTGTAATTGTGTAAACGTGTATCTGTTACGTTGGTATTCAGGAATATCTCAAGCGAGTGACAGACATTGTAAATTGAGAAGAGTAAGCTGATTCGTTCGTGACAGGTAAATGTTTGTGCAATAATGTTACACGCTAAAATCCAGAGTGATATATAAATAGTTTTATAGTGTGTGTTAAGTTTAATGAATAAATAAAAACAATAAAATTGTTAAAATAGCAGATAAAAAGTTCTAAATTGTGTTATAAATATCAAAAATTAAAGAATTAAATAGCTAATAAATGATACTTACAAATTTTCTCTTCGATTAGATAGAATTAATTAGATTAGTGTTATTCTATATTTTTTCTATTAATATTTAAATTTGAGAGCCATAAAACCATGTTTATCCGTTTAACATTTTCGACATTTTATCCGTTTAACGTTATTTTGAAAACTATAAAAAATAATTGAAAAAACATTTCTTGTAAAGCTTTTATTCATATAATAAAATAAAATTCGAAAATAAAAATATAATCTATTAAGATCTTTTTCATCACGTTTATCAAAATTGAAGAAAGAAAATGAATATTTTTAATGTTTTTAGAAAGGATACGTAATTCACTTAAATTAAAATTTTAATGCAATTATTACTCATTTTTTAACGATCTATTTTGCATTGTCTTTTGCACTGTCAACGTTTAAAACAATAACAATTGCAGAATAAACATGAATTAAAACCCATTGCACAGTTATTTTATATATTAAAAATATTTTTTTGAAGAATTAACGGGTAATAATGGGCAATAATTAAACGTTTAATATTTTTGTGATAAGTTCTATTACGTTTCATTACATATTCGAGTTTACAACAGGTTCTTCTGTTATATTTGCAGATTGATGACTAATTGGAAGTACAAGGATAACAAACATGAAATACTTGAAAGTTGTGTTGTTCATATTCAATCTATTAATATGGGTAAATAACACGCATGCACATTGTAACATTATAAATTAAGTATAGAAATAGCGACACGTGCCGCGGGCACTTAGACGCAGATGCTCGAACTATAAATAATTCTGGCGTAATTCTGTACTTCAGAGCAAAACAATCATTTTTCGTACTGTTGCATTGTCCCCGTCCGAATTAGCATCTATTTCCCGAAGCGCAGGCGGACAATTATTTTAAGCTTCGCTTAAAATTTACGCGATGTTCAGGGAAGGAGTTCCCTGAGGGATACAGAATTACTATCTCGCTCCGCGTCGCAATAAGGGAACGATCGGGCGGTAATGTCACGCGGCTTTTCTTTTCGGCAGTTGGCTGGCTGTACAGTGCTCGTTATAGGCGCGTGGTTGCTCCTGGAGCCGAGCAAGGGACACATCCTCAATCTTTTCGTGTCTGACGTCAAGCCGCACGAGACTATCAATCTGATAGCCTACAGCCTCCTCGGGCTCGGCTTCATCGTGCTCACGGTCGGCTTCTTCGGCTGCCGCGCCTCTCTACGCGGAAATCAATGCATCCTCGCCACCGTGAGTGAAACGACATTTTTATTGCCTCCGCCCCGCGGGGCGTGTGTGCCATTATAGACGTCGGGTCAGGGTCAGGGATGTTTTTATCGCTCCTCGTTTTTCCGCAGTACATGAGCATGCTGGTCGCGCTTATCATCACGGAACTGGTGACGGCCGCGATCGGCGGGTTGATGACTTTCCAGATCCTGTCGGAGCTGGAGGACAGGCTCACCAATAAATTGGCGACAGATTACGGTCACGATTCGACCAGCGATATCGCTTTCAGCAACAGTCTGGATTTCGCGCAGTATAAGGTGTCGTATCAACAGTGTTGATCGTTTGATTGTTCGTCAATTTTTACGGCGTGTCTTGCCATTCAGGAACCGCTTTTTGAGACTCCTTTCGCGATGTATTCTTGATTTTTCTTTACTGCATTTTTCGTTTAATCCATTTTGCGTACAATTTTTTAACTATCGATATTTTATGTGTTTTCATTTGTTGTGATGGTGTTATTTATATGTTTTTATTTGTCAAGTTCTTTTGCTGTGAGCATGTAGAATATAGGCAAAATAATGTAAACATCTTGGAAGTACACTACTTTGTTATATTAATAAGAGATTATCATATCTCTATAGTACTCTAATTCAGATTCTATCCTTATTAAAGTCATACAGAGACTCTAATTCAGATTCTATCCTTATTAAAGTCATACAGAGACTCTAATGCAGATTCTATCCTTATTAAAGTCATACAGGGTTTAAATAATCACTAGAGTGTAATGTTATATCATTCTTATAGAAGAATATCTTTTATTAAATTAAAAAAATTAAAAAAGGCTTTAAAAAGGAAGAAATCTGCTTTTCAAGACTGCTCACAATGATTCGATGATATTTGAATCGAGAGATTGCGCTGGCTAGGAAAGATATTAAAGTTTTAAGGAATAGAGAGTAACTTTGGAAAGTAGAATAAAAACATATTTCTTTTTCCACTTATATAAAGTGTAATACTCAATTATAAGTATTTGGAAACCTGCCATTTCTCAACTACTTGACCGATTTTTATAAAATTTAGAGAAAGTATTAAGAATGAAATTTTTATTTGGTATTATTGATGATAATCATGCGTTGAAGATATTTTACCAAACTTTAAAACCGAAATATTGGAAATTGTTAATGTGAGCATGCACAAAATTATCTTTGCCATTCTTTAATTGTTACTTATTTGTTTTATAATTTTCCGACGAATGATTCAAAAGTTGTGATGATTTATTAATTTATTTCATCATTTAATCCCATTTTTATGAAAAATTTCACATATTCTACCAAAAAAAATGTTTTCTTTTCTCTAATATCTCTTTAAACTGTTTGTCGGAAAATTATAAAATTTTACGAATAAGTAGCAATTGAAGAATGAAAGAATGGCATACTAAAGATAATTCTGCGCTTGTTTACCTTAATTAACAATTTCCAATTTTTGAAGTCTGATAAAATACCTTCAATGATGCTTATAATTATCATCAGTGACACCAAATAAAAATTTTATTCCTTCTTAATACTTTCTCCAAATTTCATAAAAATTGGTCAAGTGGCTAACAAGAAATGGCAGCTTTTCAAAAGTAGCCATAATTACACCTTGTGTTAAACTGAAACAGTTGAAAGAAATTCTGTTAAAAGGCTAGTATACTTATTACCGACTATTTAAACATTATATGATTCCATTTCAACAAGGACTGCGTTTGCTTTGGGCGCTCAGACGCTGAAAGCATTATTCTACCGTTGTTACTCTTTGTCGAAAAAAGATAGAATGACGCTTTCAGCGTGTAAGCCCTCAAAGCAAATGCAGTCAAGAATAGAATCTGTGCTGTAAGGCAAACGGCGAGTCAATTCTCTTATTAATTATACAAGTAGTGTGTTTCCCAGATATTCACATTATTTCACATTGTCCATCCCTTGTATCTTTTCCAGAAAACTGCATGTTGTGAATGATATTCTATGCACGACGCTTTAGCGTAATGAATGCGACAAATACCTCTTTCTTATTTAAAAATATTATATTTAAAGTGTCTGTCTCATTTTTCCTGCAGCATGTATTACATAACGCGGAAACGCGCATGTAAATTATGTTTCATGCATGACGGGGTCGCATGCGATGCTTTATCAGAAATCATCTGCCCGATGAGACATTTCGCGATGGTTCGAAGAGCACATGGATGATTCCATTGCAGTTTAATTGCTGCGGAATATACGGCGATGACGATTACAATACCACGGCTTGGTGGAGGGACAGTCAAATCTCGGGGAGCAAGAAGCAGGTTCCCCCCACGTGTTGTATTCTCAAAAATAGCGAGGTACTCTATACGTTTGAATTGATTGGTCACTAAAATAACACGGATATCGAGTTTTCGATAGTTGGAAACTAACAAAATATTTTGAAAGCACAATATCAAAAGACAACAATAAATCCACATACATTATTGTCTAGATGTCTCTTTTGAAAATAATATAAATTGTCGATATCATATATATTTTAATATCTTTCTCGTTTCTTAAATAATTTTAATTTTTTTATTTATCTTATTTTTAAGCTGTCCGTTATCTTAAACATCAATAGACTATGACTCACGATTCATTAGTAAAAGCGAGAGTTTCTGTTTTACAGAATAAAAATACAGGCAGCCCGATGAGCGTTGTTTCGAGAGTGTTTCACAAAAATGTGAGTAAAATGTCAGCGACGAAGCGAATGTACGAACTTTATATGAATAATCTTTTGTCGCTGGCAGAATGAGAAGCCGTGGCTGCATCCGATGCCAAAGGATGAGGCCGCGTGTCAAGTAGAAAAAGTAGAGGGTCACGAGGGATATAGGCACAAAGAGGTATGCATTGTATTGCCAAGTATTATGTATCACCGCTACATTGCTACATATTTCAAATGAACATTTTTTTACGATACATTTTCTCAGGGCTGTCTCGGAAAAGTCACGACCTGGCTGCAGTGCGAGAGCTTCACATTAGTATTTCTCGGCATGGCAATGGCGGGAATACAGGTAAATACTTTTAGTAATTCTCGTAAACTTTTAGAAAAAGCGATTTAAAAGAAATGTATTCATCGAGTCAAAGATTCATGATTTTACTTAGAAAGGGCTTTTGTTCTTTAAACTTTACAAAGGTTGTATTCTCAACTAGAAATTATCAATCTGACATCGATACGTTGATTGATATCGAATAGCTTTGTCATTTTTGATCTCATCATAACTGTTTGCATAATATACATACTGTTAATTAACTAATTAACATAGAATATAAATTCTATGTAATTTCTATTGTTTTTCGGCTCTCTCTCTCTCTCTCTCTCTCTCTCTCTCTCT